>JTDE01003944.1:31520-44472 GCA_014338405.1 Paragonimus skrjabini miyazakii
AATAGTGCCTTTCGCACAAAATGAAAGTTACGTTTTGTGAAATGATTGAACCAGAAGTGATGTCAAACTTCCACTGGTATTTTCTGTTCGATAACAAACTCCCTGTTTGTCCAACCCCATGTTATTGCTTCACTTACACGATGTCCACATCCAAACGTACATAGGCGCCCACACTAACATGTAATACTTGAAACAGTGTTAATTTCAAACAAACCTGGAAAACGTCAAGATCGTCAAGTAAGAGACATTATTTTATACTAGTATGTATAATTATTACTATTTTTTATTGTTCAGGTGCAGTGCCGTTAATCATTCATGTGAGTGATCCATTTCCTGAGCTGAATGATAACTGTTCACTCTCAAAGTTTACCCGTATGTTTACGCGTTTAGTTGTTTGTAACTCACTTTGCGCAGGCACTTGAAAAGGGTGGAGGAACTGATTTTTAAGCATACTTGTTGAGATTCAGATAGACTTTCCAGCTAGCCTGTTTCGAAAAGAAGTACTAGAATCTAGGTTAATCTTTGTTGGAAGTCGTCAGTAGTTTATATACTTGCCACTGCCGGAACTAGAACTTCGGTCACGCTTTGATGAGGCAGTCATGTTGACCACTTGGCCATTGACCTCACATTAGTCACGACAGAATTATCATATCAACGTTGGATTCTAGTGATACTGACATTTGTATGAAAATGCCCGGAGTGTAGCGAACGAGCTTGTTGTCGGTGACTCACCATCAGGCTAAATACAACACACTTATTTGGGTTAATCGTGAGAGAAAATATACGGTAATGAATCGAACGGGTTGTTATCAGCTTTAGAAAGTTCACGTCGACTGTGTACATTATTGATGGCTATTACGATAGCGGTCATGATTACGTAATCTGTTCGGTCCGAACGTGGACATCTGGCCATGGAAGATTCAGTGTTTTGACGAAGCGTTTTTGAATACATAGTGGAGGGAAAGCAAGCGGATGTCTTTGGCTTCTGGGACGGCCAACAGGCGATTTTTGACCTGTTTTGATTGCGAACCAGGAGCGCGATACACAGGACGGAATGAGTCATTGAGGTCGATTGAGTGGTTGGACTCCATTAGGTGCGCATCGATAGAAGACGAGTAAGATTTTGCCAAGTCCCGAGTTTACCACACCGGTTGATGTTCCCGAATGCGTTCCGATAGTCGCCGTGTCGTGCGGCCTACATTGCTCGTTCCACAGGAACAAACGAAATGGTGTGCAAACTAAGAGGCAGCATGAACTGGCAATGTATCTTTCAACCGAAGGCTCAAAATCGGTATGGAATTAAACTGAACACGTAGTTTTGCTGCAAAATAGGTCATGCTTAGGGCTACGCCAAGTTTGTTGCTTATGATTTCGGAGGTATTATCGTCCTTGAGGGGCAACGAAAGATTAACAGACTTTTTCTCTGCAGTGTGCGGATTGTTGAATTTTGTGCTACTTAACATATGCCTGTGAACAAACTGTTCGGGATAGCCGTTTCCAACGGGTACTTTAAATATGAAGTGCCTTTCCTTCTCTAGAGTTTCACTCGAGTATATTTTCGTCGCTTTGTTGACTATGTATCGGATAAGATTAATTTTCTGTCTTAAAGGTACGAAACTATAAAAACTCCACGGTAACATACGGTGTAATTTCTTTTGTATCGTCCAATCTGAGCAGTGGGACAGGAAGACGTTCAGGAACGAGATACCTTCGGGTGACTTAGGCTCCATGGTGAAATGGATATTCCTATGGACTAAGTTGAACCGTTCCAGTATTTCCCTGGGGCTTATTGATTCGTTCGTTACGCAAATAATAGCATCTACATATCGCTCGTAAAGAGTGAGCGAATTAATCTGAGATGCTAGCCTACTACTTTCAAACTTTGCCATAAAACATATCAGTTAGTAATGATCCTATTGGTGACCCCATTGCTACCTCAGTCTTTTGTCGATATAGTCTACGGGAAAATTGAAACTGAACATTATATGTACAACGGTATGACAACCGTTTTAATTCTTCTCTCAGTAATCCCACACTTATGGAGTTGTTCTCAAGATAATCACCTGGAAACTCAATTGTTTCCCTGAGCGGGATATTAGTGAATAAGGATGTTACATCAAGTGAGAATATTCTTTTTCCTGACACGTTTAGTTCCTTTAATATTTCAACAAATTCGAAAGAATCACTCAAACTGTGGACTGCTATCTGTCTTCTTACAGGCTCTAACATCCCAGCTAGCCATTTCGTAGTTGCGTGATATGAGGAATTACTCATGTCCAAGATCGGTCGCAAGAGTATTCCATTTTTGTTAACCTTAAGCAAACCGTAAAGTAACAGTGAAATTTGGAGTACTTCAATTAAGTTACTGCCTAGGTGCTCAAAAGTTGTTCATAATTTGCAGTAATGCACTCTCATGTACCTGTTACTCAGAGTGTTGGCCGTCTGTAATGGGAAATCCACCCAAAGGTTGGAGTTGAGAACTGCCAACCTTACTCCTTGTGAGTGTTGCAACTTCACTGTAGAAAACCTTAAGATTCGCCTACAGGTTCTTATGCAAGACCGCGTTATTCGCGAAATTAATCTTCTCTGAAAGCAACCGTGGTACGATTGTCTCACATGAACTACTCAACACACGCAATTTTAGTTTGTTCTAAGTCGCACCTGTTCCTGGCTGAACGTTTCAGTTTAATCAGACGTTTGGTCCTATTCTTTAGTCGTCTGGGCTTTTTACTAGGCTGGGCATAAGTTACCGGAACATGGTTGTTAACAGTGCCGGAGATTCCTTTAACGATGAGTTATCAGTGACCATCTAGACTGAGTATGGTGACGAAACCGGTCTATTCAACCTCGTTAAGTTGTGTCTTTAGCCTCATGAAGATTGTTTTATGACAAGCCTTTGGACCTGTATTTTGTGGAAAATATTGTCTAGTTCCGTGTAGATTGCTGACTAGGTGGTACTCTGATATTTCGACTACCTACCGTGTCAACTTCGCTGGTGAGAATGAACTCAAGACAAGACGGTGCTTGATCCACCCGCCAACTTGTATGGTCCTGGACATGTGGGCAGAGTCAAGTTTCCCGTACTGCTTCAAAAAACTCTCCTGCACAGAAAGGCTTTGCAGCATTGATTGAACGGTTGATGAATTCTAGTTCCAGATTATTGAAATGTACTATTGTTAGTGTTCGAGTAAAACCCTAGGATGATATTCTACGCAGAGTTTTTTGCAAAGTCGTGTTGGCATCCATGTGTGCAGAAGGCAGTATGTAAACCACACCAATCAAATGAGTGAAGTATTGCACGGCGTCAACTACCTGCTAAACTGATCTTGGAAGATCCAGTAGCACCTTGTCACGAATACTTGAGGCCTTTGCGTTGGATTCCACATAGGCAACTGCACCAGCTCCCTTATCGATTTCTCTATCGCGGTGAATAACTGTTATAACTGGGCAGGACAATTCGCTTTGCCTCAGTGTCTCCCTACACTACCTCCCCAAGATGGCTACTACAAATGGGTTTCGAAACAGGTGTCGAAACTCGTTCAATTTATTAAAGAGTATAGTTGTGTTTGTGTAAGAAAAATACCAGTAGTTAGGTTCACCGCTTAAATTAAGCATAGCAGGTGAATCCATTTGAGGAGATTGATCGAGTGGGAAAAAAGGGGTCGGTTTTTTGGTGTACTTTAAGACTGCCATCTCTTATCTGAATGGCTGCGAGTCAGGTTTTTTAAACTCCCGGACTGGATTTGGCATCCGCGTGAATGTTATTTCGGACAATATCAAGAAAAGTTGCACCGGGTTTTCCCTTATAGTATACAACTGTCTCTACTCGTATTCTGACCGTTTCTTGGAGTGTCTGAATGGTACCGTCATTTCTTTTGTTAAGGATATTATCCACAAAAGTCAAAACACAATTATCGAGGTCAGGACTGACGATTTACGTCGGTGACCAACAGAACAGACAGACCAATGAGTGGTGCTAGTAATCTTTACTTGTCAAGATCGTACACTGTTTGAGTAGTGACATCAGAGCTTTCTGAAGCAGGCAAATTGTGCAGAAGGATGCTAATGCGCTTATGTTTGTCGACTCCTTGAGTTTCAGTCGACGACTGCAGACGCATGTATTTGTCTCGGTCACAGCGTACGCTATTTAAATTCTTACCTCTCATCTGGCTGCCCTGTGGCAACTCCATTAGCTTCTCGAAGTCAGTTACGGTATGACGAGTAACCCGCAACGGACGCGGCATAAGAGTGTACTCAGAATCAGAGCTCTTTTGTGGTCTTTGAATTCGCTCTGGGGAGATATCAGAAAAATCCCTGTTGAGAACATTTTGAAAATTCTTTACTGTCATGTTCTTTCTAATCTGCTAGCATTTGCTGAACTACTCTCAGGCCGATCGAACACAATTAGCAATCGACACACTACTGTAAGCGATCAAAACGTTTCTGATAGACTTACGCTGAAAAATTTCTAGCACCCCATTTAGTTGAGTTTTCATGGATGAGTCTACTAAGAATCTACATTTTGAATAACAGTAAACTAAACAGCTGAAGTTAGCGTTCCTCTAAATTTGTCACAAGGTGCAGATAATTTCATGTGTGCGCTGCTGTCTTTTTATCTTATGCCGCCCAGCATCACGTGACAATAGACAAAATCACGTGTCTGTTTCGTCCAAAAATGCTGCCGATAAGCTTTGGTAACACTCAGTCATGTGATTTATCTACTGGTTTCCTAGATCAACGAAAATTGATAGCGAAATTTTTGTTTAATGTGCTGTATTGCTGTTTGGAACGGAATCATGAAACCGTTTCTTTTGTGATTTGTCGTGTCGAGGAAATGGTTTGATTAAATCTCAGTATCTGGGTCTGTTTGACTAGTGGATAAATAAGAGCTGATATTATTGATCAGTAGTCGGGATTTAGCTGATTTCAAGTTGAACGTAATTCACATTTATTGGCAACTTGCACATTCAGATAGTTTCTGGACAGCCAATTTCGAAAACAGCACTATCGTAGAGGTTCAACCTTGGTAGAGTTCGCCAACAGTGCATATCCTTGCCACGGCTGGGACTTAAACTCTGATCACACTTTCAAGAGGCAACTGAGTTGACCGCTTCGTCACTGACCATACAATAAACGCGACCACATTGTCTTGTCTCAGCGCGCAACCGCTTTCTTATGTTAGTACCCTACCATCTCGACAGAAGGCACAGTTACTGCCCACTAACCTCAGTTGATAACCCAGCTACCAGGACTTCTGAGTGAAGTCGTAATCCGCTGGACAAGGTTTTAGATCGTCGATGAGTAGTGGGGTTAATGTCAAATGAAACAGTAAACACTTGACAGCAGCTTTCAGATTCAGATAGACTTCTCAAGCTTCTCTTCCCTATGGTGCCTGACTGCACACTTTTCCTGAATTTTCAACTCGGGTTGACATGGTAAAATTTGTTTACGTAATTACTCGTTTTCAGTTCAGTTTAGGAATGTTATATTTCCCTACCTGATCCGCTTATTTTTTTGATCGGATTTCGTCGTCCTTAGGACCAGTTAAATCTCCTGTTTCTCCTTTTTCTTCCAATCCAGTGTTAATCAGCACCATTCCATAACTAACTCTCAATAAAGTGTAAAATACAACGTATATAACACCCCCAGTTGGCCATCGACACTTCAGTTTTGTGGCCTCAGCTGCAAGTACTACACTGATGCGAACACAACACTCCCCCAGCAAAAACACCTTCTGTGAAGTATAATCTTTTTCGGTGGATAAGATCTCTATACGAGGTTGTGGCACTCTACTTCCAGGACATTCAACAGATCTGAGTACAATGCAAAGAGAGGACGCACAAAACAGTGAGATGCTTGTGACTGACGTGGGGTTTCAGCCATACCGTCTATTAACTTTAACGTATAACAGGCCGTATAAAGCAAAGCCTTCTATCAGATGATTTTTATTTGTAAATTGCTACGATAAGTAAGCAACCTGCGCATGATGACAAGGGGACAAACGTGAAAATGAACAGTATCTACTGATGAGTAGTAGAGGATCTGGTTGATATAAGTTGGACATCACTCACAGTCGATCACAACTTTTGCATCCATGTAAACTTTACAGTCGTCTTCCCTCTGAAAAGAAGCAGTAGACTAGAGGTACACTTAGGTTTAAACTCGTTACAGATTTATATCTTTATGGCCGCCAGAATCTGAGCTCCATTCTATCCTCTCTGAAGGGAACAACGTTTATCATTATACCCTCGAAGTCGCGTTAAGCGCGACGCAATTATTGTGCCTAAACGTTCAACCCCATTCGTTTTTAGTAATGTTTAGATTACCCGGCCGTCTCTAATTTCAGTCATTAGCCCCACATTTGAGACCTTCTATCAAACTGAAGTCAGAGAATTTGTTAAAGGTGCAGTGCGGTGTATTAGTTACCGATAAGCTGTTAAGAAGTTGGTCTATATGACTTGAACACTATCCACATTATAGAGGTGTTTTCGCCTACACTTAGAAGTTCTAGTCGACCACCCTCAAGAGTACTGCTACCATCAAGCGCTTCGAACTCAGTCACAGATAACAAGCAACAGTCTCATCCTCTTTACTTTATCTGGTGTTTACTGCAATGTAACACTACGGGTACACGCTTTTAGGTTCCTGTCCGCTTTCATTCAACTGACTGTTCATCGGGAGAAAGAAACATCTTTTCTCTTCGAAAACATGATACACGATGGAGCTAGAGCTAATGTGTTTGTGAACACGTCACTCATATTCGACAGAGGTCATCAGTTCGTCCTGTCACTCACAGGTCTCACCTAGTAAATGATGAAAGTTGATTTGAAGAGGAATCCGTTAGCTCCTACCTAAAAGCCATTACCCCCATACAAGTTCTCAGAAAACCCACGGAACACAATTTATTATTTGTTTGGTTCAAAGACCAAAAGTTTGTTGTATTGTGTTCATTCTTCTGATCAGCTGAATGCACCTTAAACTAGACTGCCGTTCCAGACACTCTTGAGAGTTCAGCTAGCCAGAGCTATCTGTGAGGATCTTTTTCTAATACTTTGATACAGTTTAGTGAGCTACACTACAGCTAGTGCGTTCGGCTCATCAGGAATTCCGTATCATCTCTCTATTTGGAGGAATTCGGTCCCCGTCAGTTCCAAACGGATATTTACTGTATAGGCATTGGAGATTCGTTCTATCAAATGAGATAACTAATGCAAAAATATTTCATCACTCGTAAAAATGTTCTTGGATGGGAGTGTTTTTTCCTCGAAAGGGTGATACAATGCGGTTGTATCTTTCTACTTCAGTGCTTGTTGACTGATGAGCTGTCTCGATCATTGCCACAAGAAATAGCGTTCTGTCGCAATGCTTCGTTGTTATATAATTTGTAAAATAAACTATAAGTTTTGAACGAATCGTAATCACGAAGACAATGTTGCTCGATGTTACGAGGCTCATCTCCTAACAAAACAGCCAGAACGCATCATGCCACATCGATTGGCCGTCCCGGCTCGGATGAGATGGATGTGGGTGGTGGTATGGTTCTACTTAGCCAGAGATTGCAGTTGTACGATCAAACGCCTGTGCGCTATCTGGACTGTTTTTTCTTGCGTTACTTTTTGATGTCCCCCGCAACGTGATTTGCTCTGACACCCTGATTGCCATATATGACTGTTTCATGTGATTCGCTGTGTCTGTCGGCCATCTATGGTAATCGTTTTATCCCATAAAATTAGAGCGTCTGTGGCCTAGTTTTGTCTCGCTCGTGCAATAAACAGTTATGCCGCGTCTCTCCCGATTTCTCGGTTTTGGGTCAAGCGACTGAGCTCGTAACCAAGGTGACGACTCAATACCCGATAACTTGGATCGTTTTCAATTTTACTAAGGGGAACCGTTATTACTTAGTAAATGAACAATTTTCTCAGTGCTCAGTGTAAGCTAATCATAATCCTGTCTTCATGGCGGACAAAAATTCGGACAGAACTTGTACACATCTCCCGCTGTTTTGTTCACTTTCTGTTTAGTTTGACTTTTTTAAAAATGCTTGTAAATAATATGATCCTGCTACATAGGCACCCCACGTTGAGGAATGCACTTGAAGGCGCAACCCAGTGATATCGAATACTTCTTGTTCAGTTTTTACTTATATAATTGTCAACGGAACAATATGTGCAAAAAGACTGGTTTGCTAGCATGAACTTGCATTAGTGAGGATGATAACGACTGATTATCACGCAGCACAGCCGTATGCCCTTTTGTATGTCCAATTTCAAATTTGACTCCCGAAGTCCACTTTACAATCTCCTGTTCTGTAGCACACACTTGATAATATGCAGAGAAAAGTGTCAGGTCATAAATTGCGTACATTAACGTTTTTGATTGCTCCTTAAAAGCAGTTGTTTATTTCGTTTCAGCTCATCAGCTACACACTAAAAAAACGAACTCTTTAAATACGCTAAAGATAAGAGGATGAGCCAGTCAATTATGATTGGTCAACTTCAGGTCAAGTAAATGGCCCGCATAAACGACAGTTGTACATGTATCAGTCCTGTATATAATTTATGATCAACGTAGTCCAAGTCGGAATGGTGCAGCCTAATACCGAGTTCGAAGAATCAGATGGATCAACATGGTGATTTGTAGGTTAGATGTGTTGAACTGTCAATGAATTTGAATGTATCACTCTACTGCATTTATTCACTCAACTGCGTCAGCAGAGCTGTAGCAGAGATTGCTTGAATGATGATCAAACTTTATTTGGGAAACGTAGCCGACAAAAAGATGTCTACAACTTTTTAGACGTTTGCAACAAACCTGCAGCAGCTGATGAGTCAGTGTATCTAGTCTTCAAGAATAAGGTCTTTCTGTAGTGACTGTAATTCGTAACTGAATGATGTGTTGTTGTTGCTGTTATTCAGCCGCATTACTAATTACGGAACACACTATAACTTTGTTGGCTTACTTACCATATTTTTACTACTAGCTGTGGATTTGAGTTGAGTACATATGTGGTTGCTATAGGGTAGTTCAAACCACTACACTTTCCAGTGTGAAATTCGAAGAGGGCCACTTATCCAAGGTCAGAAGTTATAAAATACGAGTTATACTGGAGCACACGTATCCAGCTGCCGAATAACGAATATCACCTTCGGTTCAACAAACTGATCTACCATTCTATTTGTAAGTAAGGCAACGATTGCATGGGCAGGGCCAACCGAAGTCTGCGTCAACTTTGAGTAAACCACAAGCAAAACAGAGGGTGAGAAGCCCGACTTTGTCGATCGTGCACCGCAGCCAGTCAACAGGTCACCGTGGTGGCTCAGCTGAGTTGTCTATCACATTACATTAATTTGACGTCGGCCACATTCAGTGAGGTGCGGTTGATCTGGAAACATTGACCCAAGTTGTTAGTACAAAAGTGGTTTGTGAAGGTGAGCTACTTACCTCATGGTTGATCAATGAATGTTATTGAACCGACTTTTTCGCTAGTTAGTAGTAAGTCCATTATATTCGCGTTGTGATTGAAGCGTTAACTTAACATATGCAGCCGATGTTGCCAACCGCGAAGATAACATCTGATAGTATATGTCCTCTTGCAATGTTGGTGAAATGCACACTGGATAATTCAATGCCAACAAAAGCCAATCAGAAGTATTTCAACAATGGTCACCATCAACAGGTTTATTTCGTTGATCCGTTAACGAGCCACTTGATTAAGATTTGAGCATTGATGCATAACATGTGGAGTATGAAATCAGTTACTGATAGTTGGAATGTCATTCACGCCGTAGAGGAGGCAGAGGAAGTTGGGAGTCGAAGGACAACACGATCTGATGTACGGTTGAAACGAAATGTGTGTAATACCTTCCCGAAGAAGTACTGAACTATCGACGGAGTGCCCGTAACCTACTGATAAACGGATTACTATTTCCAGAAGAAGGATCTGATGAGAACATTGTTGGACTGAAAAACAAGTCGCGCGCCTTTCGTCTGTGTTTAGTTATGTTCACCACGACGGCACCAACGCCTACAGCTGAGTGGAGTATAGCAATATCGAAATAATTCCTTTGCTGTTTGAGCTCCTCGATACGCTGTTCAGTCAATAGCGATTGTTGCTCGGAGATGCTGATTCTGAATTGTTGCTCAAGATCAATCAATTTGGCTTGAAACTAGTTAGGGACCTCATAGTTCGCTGACATTAGTTTTATCAGCGGTTCATACGTTGGCTCAAATTTTGCTTTCTACTAGACACTGTTGTTTCATGTCGGCGTGATATAAAATTCCAGAGTGCATGCTAATGTTCCTAGTTGTTTTTCAAATGCACGAACGTTTATTTGGTCACATATTTTTGTGGGTCTTCCGTCATTTTCGAAACGGTCAGTTTGTGATTGAATGATTTCTCCAATTACTTCCTAAACTGTACAGAAACTGCGTATTTTTCTGAGACACACAACGCTCAGTTAGTTAATAATTATAGTGCTATGTTCCACAAAAATAATTAAATTATTATGGATTACTGATAAGTGGGTAACTAAGTCCAACTGTGAGATTTTCGCGCTTATGGCGTGGCTTCCCAGCTCGTCTAGACTTACTGTTTTTGTCCCCGGTTCGAATCCAGCCGAAGTCCCGATTTTTCACAGTTGGGTCTCTTCTAGTTTATTATATTTAAACAAGTGTTCATCCATAGAATATTTGGTCGGGTGTCTCAGGTCGTTTGTAGTGATACACAACTTCCGTAAACCTAATTATTTGCAATAAGTGGTCATGTATATGCTCAAGCACAAACATTACTGAAGCAACTCGGGGCTTGGCCAAATCTTGCTCGTCTTCTATCGCTGCGCACCTAATGGAATCCAATCACTCTATCGACCGCAATGAATCATTCCATCCTATCTATCGCGCTCATGGATTACGACCAAAATGGGTCAAAGAGCACCTGTTGGCAGTCGCAGAAGCAATAGCCATCCGTTTGTTTTCCTCTCCACTAAATATTCAAAAAGGCTTCGTCAAAACACTGAATCTTCCATGGCCAGATGTCCACGTTCGGACCGAACAGATTACGTAATCATGACCGCTATCGTAATAGCCATCAATAATGTACACAGTCGACGTGAACTTTCTAAAGCTGATAACAATCCGTTCGATTCATTACCGTATATTTTCTCACATGATTAACCCAAATAAGTGTGTTGTATTTAGCCTGATGATGGATCACCGAAAACAAGCTTGTTCGTTACACGTTCTTCTAACTCAATAGATATTGTCTTTATGTGGCCATGTTCATCTCATTTCCAGCTAACTGTTCAGTTTGTGAATACCAGACGAAGAAAGACGTCCTTTTGGAAATAGGTAACAAATTTTCTCTGATATGAACTCAGCAAGAGAAGACAGAAACATAAGTGTATGCGATATATCCGACAGCATTTGACTTCATCGTTTCAAGTGCAAACCCGAGTTAACATCGTACTTGCAGCAATACCAAACAGTATTCACCGGCGGGTAGATAAATAAAATCTCACACTTAGTAAAACACCACGTTTGGCAGCACTCGTTTCCGGCTTAGCCTGTCCCAGTGGCCGGAACCAAAATACGCCTGTGCATAACCGTCACCACAGGTGACTTGAACTGCAATACCTGCGGTTCAACTCGTATACTTCAAATCAATTGCAAACCCGGGGGAATAAGACTAGGGGGCTTTTGGGTAAAGGTAGTGACAGCTGTTAAATCGCTCCGGTCGGGTCAGGAGAACACGATTTGGTAAGCCACCAAGTACAGAGTGTGTTCCATGGTTCGGTGGCACAGGCGTATAAGAGACAAATAACCAAAGGCAAACGATCAATGATTAACTGACGAATCGGTAAGCCCTTGTACACGTTATTAGTTGGTTTGTTGCGTGACTTATCTGGCATAAGTTACGACTTTCAAATAGAGCATCACCCACAATTGATCGCAGCTGTCACATTCCCATGGAATTTCCAATCGGCCTCTTTCGAACGGCAGAAACACTAGATTCAAGTTTCGCTCTCAATAGAGCTCGTCAGTAGTGCATATCCTTGCCACTGCTGGGACTAGAACTCCGGCCACGCTTTTGATGAGGCAACCGTGTTTGCCACTGCACCACTGACGTCACATTAGGCACGACTGAGTTATCACATGTGAACACTCAACCACTTTAGCTTGTGAGTTATGATCGGGTTGCCCGATCGTCTCGATAGGAGAAACAGTTACTCTCTGTTAACTCCAATCGCTAATCCATTTATTAGGACTTCCTAGACAGGTCGAAATCTCCGAACTCATTAAACCTGCTAGACGATATTTTAGATGACTGATGAGTAGTCGGGGATTTGGTCCATTTCAAGTTGAACATCACCCACAAGGCAAGGATGCGCACTACTGGCGAGCTCTATTGAAAGCGAAACTCGAGTCTAGTGCTTCTGCAGGTCGAAAGGGGCCGACTGGAAAGTCTGTGCTGCGATCAATTGTGGGTGATGTTCAAATCGAAGTAAATAAAATCCCCGACTACTCATCAGTAACATACCCTTATTTTGAAATTGTTCGTGCATTTTATATTTGAACATATGTCTTAGTAGTTGGTGCGCGTCATGAAGAAACAGGCAATTGCAGCATAGATATTAAGGCGACATCCGACCTCATCCATTGCAGAGCACATCGTGGAAACAGGCCAATTTGTTGACCCCGCCAATTCGTTTTAAGTACTGTTGCGTAATCGGAATCCGAAATTGCTTGTTTTCTCTGAGGCAGTGTTAACCACTACTCACCGTCCGGTCTTGTGTGTGCATAAACTGTGACCTAGTTTCTCCGTAATAAGTCTGGTCGATATCTCGATCTAGCTCTATTAACTCATATAATTGTATCTGCCTGAAGATAAATTATCGAAAACTTGTTCACCTACATGTCTTTATTCTGAGCATAATCTGTTGACTCACAGCCATCG
>JTDE01003945.1:22679-34001 GCA_014338405.1 Paragonimus skrjabini miyazakii
ACCTGTATCCATTCCATTTCCGCTTCTTCCTCTTAGTCTTTTCTCAATAATTTTCACCCTTCTTAGTAACGTTTTTTTCTAGGATATTCCACGTCACTGTTGAGGTGAGCGGCGGCCCGAGCCATAGTACCTTTTGGTCAGGCTCATGGCTGTTATGATGATGATGATGATCTGTATACAGGCGATGGTGTTAGTTACTACCAATACGGCCCCGAATGTGATGCCCTGATTTTAGTCCCCGAACCAGCGGTTCGTATGGTCTTGGAGGAGCTTCATGAGAATGTGGGGCATGCGGGGCATGCGGGGCCAGAACAAATTGGAGGCAGCTGAATGACATCGTTTCTGGTGACCTCACCAACGGAGGGACGTCAGAAGTGTGTGCAGTAATTGTAACCTGTGTGCACAAATTAAAAGCTCTAAGAGACGACAGTGTGCACCGTTACAGAGTATGGTGACGGGATATCTGAATGAGGTAGCGAAAGTTGATATTGTTGGACCACTGCCGGAGACTAACCGTGGAAACAGATACATCCTAGTGATGGTAGATCATTTCGCCAAGTGGTGCGAAGCCGTGCCAGTTACAAGAGTAGATGGTGTAACAACCGCCAAATTCATCTTTGACAATTGGATTTCGCGCTGGGGTGCCCCGACTCAGCTGCATTCTGATCGAGGATCAAAGCTCGAAAGTGCGTGGATGCATGAACTTTGTAGAGTATTAGGCATAAGGAAGACGAGGACGGGTGCCTATCACCTACGAGGCAATGATGCCGTGAAACGCGTCAATCTCTCTTTAAGGCGTTCGTAAATTCAGAACACACCAGATCGTGGGACGAAGCCGTTCCTCATTGCCTGTTTGCATACCATGCCAGCGTTCATTCCCCTGCGGCACAATCCCCACATTATATTGACAGGAAGGGAAAAGTGGCTACCATCTAATTTGCTTGTTACTAGGTTGCCGCCAGACAACCTGTTGACATCGGATTACTGCATCCAGTTACGTGACCGATTGACGAAGGCATATACCTAAGCGCGTGTACACTTGCGAACTGCCCAGCTGAGGATTACTATGATAAGAAGGCATATGGGAGCGCCCTGCAATCGGGTGATAAAGTCTGGCTACGAGCGGAAGCGCCGGCGATTGGAGTTTCCAGAAAATTGTTTCGTGAACAGAACGGACCATATATAGTGCATGAGGTTATTTTCGAATCCACCTGTACTATACGTGGAGCCAACGACAACCGGTCTGGGTTCAGAATACTACACTTCAGTCGGTCGAAGCCGGATACTGCAGGACAAAATCGACCGACCAATGGGAACGATTTGGAAGCAGCTGGGGAGTGCATTGTACTGCCAGAAGGAGGACAGCCAGAAGCACTGCGGCCAGTGATATTTACAGAAGGAAGCAGTGTAATAACATGTAGTGTGTCACTGTTTTGTTTGACCACACACTCCTTTCCGCTTCCTTTCAGGTCCTCGAACTGGCGGGCTGGCCACGTCCATGCACGGGGCCGAGGAAGATGACCAACCAGAGCCCGAGGTCGGCGGTCAGTGAGCATGAGGTCACTTCTGATTGATGGTTTGTTTCCGGACCGTGGGGTCCCCTATATATATGGACAAAGACACGGTGTGAACTGAATCTCCTTCGGTATCTGTGGGGTGGTAATACACGTTTCTCGTTACCTTGTGATTGTTCTCTTTTTGTGTGAGGTAGATTTTATTGTGCGTCGATTACGAACGTCGAACATTGTGTGCGTTGTTGCTCGTGATTAACTCAATAGAATATCACACTGGATGTAAACGGCGTGAACGAGCGAAAATCGGACGACCACGTATTATTGTATGATGTACCACATTGTATTTAACCGTCTCGGTATGTGAGTACGGCCGAGCTGACGGAGGGAAATCCTCCAGCAGTGCTGCACAAGACGGTGTTGGTGGAGCAGAGGGCCGGATGCCGACTGACGCAATCGTTGATTGGATACCGTTTACTGTGCATGCAGTTGTTTTGTCAATCAGCTTACGCCTCTTAATATAAACGGAAGTTTTGAAACCTGCCAGGAGGTCGGCACCGGTCAGTGGCGTTTGAACTTCAGCGAGCAGGGATATCCATCGAAAAAAGTCGCCGGAGCCCGAGATCGACGGTGAGCTTGCGTTCCTCGTAGGTTTTGATGCGACTTTGATTTGCAGCCTGTAGAGTATACTGGCCAGACTGAAGTTGATCATTGGTTTGCGGTGGAATGAAGCTGAGCTCGGCTCCGGTATCGATTAGGAAGCGCAAGCCGTTCGATCGATCTCTGATGAAAAATAGGCGACTAGATCCTGCTGAGCCAGCGACAGTCGTCGCCGCTACTGGCTGGCGAGCTGGTTTGACGGTGACGCTTGGCGAGTTCTGAAAGTGCACGGTTGGATGCACTTCATCTCTTTGTTTCGGAAGTTTTGATGGTGCCAACACCACCTTGATGGGCTTCGAGAGTCAGGTCGTGTACGGCTTCTAGGTGGATGTCATTTCAGCTCGTTCATCTGCATGGCCATACTGTCCCTACGATGGTACATCTTCCCTAACAAGTTTTAGGCCATCATCAATACTTGAGGCTGAACGGGAGAACTTGGGGACAGCTATGGTTGCGATGCACGCCGGTTGTGAGAGGAAGGTTTCTGATACAATGCAACAATTGTGTTGGGGACCTATCGCCTGGCTCGACTGAGTTAAGCAAGTCAGGTAGCAGTTTAGCTTCTGGATTCCCAGTCCATTTGATGATGACATCTTTTAAAATGGTATGGATGTTCCACTTCTGCAGCGACATCAAACGGAAGAGATTGCGCCACGTAGGAGAATCCTAATTTTTCATATGTTATCCGCCTGGTGGTAGGGACAGCCTCAAGTTGGTGGAACCACAGTCGAGGATTTCGGGCGCCATATTCGGGTAATTTTAAAGCAACACTGTGTTCGGCTTTAATGTCAAAGTCAATGGTGTCATCAAGCATTGTCAATATCAAAAAATGCATAAAGAACTGTTCGGACAAAATAGGCGGGTTCACTAATTTTGTAGTGGCTCTAAACAGACAGTTCGTCAAGGTGCGTTGGTCTAGAATTCCACTACACAGAATGAAGTATCCAATAGACACAATCTGTCATGTTGTTCCTAAATAATCTTGGAGGCCATACCTAAGGTAATTCCGATGACAGATGAATAAGGAAATTTGCCGCAACAGACGGTTGATTCCGCTAGCTTTTAAGTCTCCAAAATTCTGTGTACCAGCGACACTGAACGCAGAGGGAACGTAAGGCTCGCGACCCGAGAAGTGTGATTTGTATTTATTGATTATAGATTAGTTCCGTCAGGTTAGTTTAAACGTCGGTTGTATATGTGAAGTTGAGGAAGGTAAATAGTGTGGATAACAATGAGAATTGTGAAATAGAAAATAGTGTACAAAACCTGCTGGCTAAAACTGTTATTTTACGGAGTGTGGACTACAGTGTTGATGATGCCGCGGATTCACTATGGAGCTACGAGCAAAGCTGCGATATCCACGCCAAACTGCTAACCTCGGCGTTAAAAGGTTTGTAGTAAATTTACATTTGCAAGGTAAGTTGAAAATATACGGTTGTACAAGTAAAGTAACTCTCACGTCGCAGGGAGTTTATGGTCTTGAGGACGTCGAGGGCGATATCACTACAACCCATAAAATAACTTGATATTCCCTCGGGAGCCAGTGAGACCGAAACGTACTTTATAGTTGGGAGCGTCCGTTTCTACGGCCTTGTTTTTATGCATCGCATTATAAACTAAAATTTTTAAAAAGTGTTGGCTGGTGGTTGTTTCGCCGCATGATCTGTGGTACTGTTTATTACTTATAATGGATCCAGACAACAGTCTAACTGCAATGGATTGGCTACCAAATCTTAGTATTAATATGCTAGCTGCGTCAATAGAGAGCGATTTCAGTTTCAACCTAGACTTTTGTGGATCATCCGTTAGCGTAGATGACAATAAAACGGATTCTGAGAATGGATCAGCACCTTATCATTTAGAAGGCAAACCTCCGTACAGCTACGCAAGTTTAATAACATCTGCGATTCAAAGTTCTGTTGAAAAACGAATGACACTCAGTGAAATTTATCAGTGGATTTGTGACAATTTCCCATATTATTGTGAAGCTGGTGGTGGTTGGAAGGTAAGCTTTATAACGTCAATTTCATTTCCTTAGAACTCCATCCGTCATAATTTGTCTCTCAATAAATCCTTCACAAAAATGCCTCGTTCTCGTGATGACCCTGGTAAGGGTTCTTACTGGTGTCTGTCCAACAATTACGTCCCTGAGTGCGAAATCGTCTATTCGCATACTAAGAAACAGGTAAGTTTCAGAGTGTACGGTTTTTAAGCGGTCAGTTCGTTACATTGCATCTGAAATGAACCGGTATCATAACGCCGCAGGCTGCAGTTAATATTCAATGAGTCATACACGAAAGTATGAAAGGACAGTTTTATTTCTTTTTCTCTGCATAGCAAGTAGCTACACAAAGGTGGTTGCATGGTACAACCTTTTCTGGTTATTGCAGGGGGCTGGCATAGAAGAGACCAGATGCATGCTTATCACTGCATGTAAATGCATATATGGGCGGCATGAACTATTTAATGGGCAAGAATACGCGCACGATTATGCGCAGTAAAGCACACCGGGTGTTGGATTTCGAAACGGAGTACCAACTCAGGCAAAATTTGAATGCAGTCATTGTCGTAGCACTCGCCACGTGCTGAGACAAGAAGTCCCGGGCTTTACAGCCACGTACCGAGAAGTTGTTCTAGGCCCAGCTTTGCTGTATTGGTTGTTTATTTTCAGCAAATGATGGCTAAGTGAGTTAGTGTCTACAAGATTGAGTGGGGATCTGTGAAAATGGTTTTGGAGCTTCAAAATCGTGAAAGCAAGTCTTAAGTCACATCATTGTGGTATTCAGAATGGAAAAGGTTTGGTCCACGGAGCCGCACAATGTATAGTTCCGTATATCTGACCCCCGGACTGCTTTACTTGCTGGCCCGTCAATGGTTTCTGGAATTAGGTTGTCCTTTTGCAGGTTCAGAGACCAGTCTGGAGTCCCTTGCTGAAGGCGAAGGCGCATCATAAGCATCATCCGGGTTTACAAAACAGACGTCGGAAGACAGCAAATGCGCTGTTTTTTCTTGGTGTTAGGAGAACTTAACAGGCTATGTGACACAGCGGCCTCAAGTTTTTTTTCTATCCGTAACAGGAAGTGACACTCCACTGAGAAAGTTAGTGAAGCTCTGTATTTCTGATATGTATAACTTAGCAGTTTCCAACATTGAACTCGATGAGGTTCGTCTTAGACGGTTGATAAGAAGGGTTAGCGCCAGTTGAAAGAGATATGGGAAACACTGCTTATATTAATGTCATCTGCAAACTACTAAAGAGGGGATACTTCAGATGGCAGGTCATTGATGAAAGTGGAGAAGAGTATTGGTCGAAGATTAGAGCTTTGTGGGGCTTCCCTAGAGCTGAGTTTGGCGATGGATCGGGAAGAGCTGACGCCACACGGTAAGAGCGCCTTGTTAGGTAGGGTTGAATCCAACGGAGAAGCCTACCGTTAGGACCATAACGATAGAGTTTGTCAAGTAAAACAAAGCGATTTACGCGATCAACTACCCTAACCCCAACACCTTTGTCATTATAATCAACGGAGTTGACAGCAGATTCGTGCTGCGTGAACGGCTAGTGGGGATGCCGCGCTACTCGTCACAAAAGAAGATCCGCGATAACAAAAAGCTAGACAGCGAACCGTAAACTAGTGCTTCGGGAACAGTTACATGGCTGGTTGTGCTACCAACCTTTATAGACGAGGGTGTTTTTTTGACTATTTCCAGCTTTCGGGCACAGTCCCTCGAGTAGTGAACTGTGCAAACAGGACACTTAAAGTGACGGCTTTATGAACAAGGACTAAAGGGGAAACGCGGTCAGGTCCAAGATATGTAAATTTAACTTTCCGATGCTTCGTTAACACACATTTTTTTGTGGTTTTGACCGTGAAGATCCCACTGAGAGTGTCAACAACGTATGCGTAGTTAGGTATGCTATTTTGTAAACAGTGCTAAAACTTCGGGAGTTCTATCGCCGAAAGTCCTTTTGGTTCAGTAGCTGAGTCACACCGGATTCTTGAAGCAGATTTATACAAGATTTTGAACTAATCGGCAGCGCAGTGGATGAAGCGTTGTGGGAACTCGATTAAGTCTTCTTGTACTATGCTGATGCATTGATTTCGGATTCTCGCATTGAGGCGGTGCTTGTCCAGCGTCCATAACAGTCTAAACCATGTCAACGCTAGACATTTTCCATAACACTTTTTAAGTTCATAACCACAGTTGGTGCGGTCTGCGACTGATAGTAACATGAGCAAATGGATGTCAAATAATCCACGGCTTCAAGAGTAATTTTAGTGAAGTGGCCGCACTTATCATCGCCAGACATTGATTTGCTGTGTTGATGGCACGGGCATCAGCAAAAAATGCGTGCAGCGCATCTACTCTAATTTTACGGACGTTTCTTTTAGGAACTTTAGTTAAGGATGTAAGCTCGCCGCTGCAGTTAAAGATATTCTAGCGTGTTCGCCCAAACCGAACAAGGCGTCAAATATTAAGTTTGCATCCATTTCCCATAAGTGGTGATGTAATCCAAACAAGAAGAGATGTAGACTGCCACCATTTTTACAAACCAGCCACAGCAGTCCCAACTGTAGCTAGACGGATGACTGGCGTTGCATCACTTGGGCTTTTCCAGGAAATGACTGGATGTCGGTTTTTGGTAGGTTAAGTTCACCAGTGATAGAATGTGTGAGTAACCCGTGGTGGAGATGCTGTTGAGCCAGGAATGGATTGCCTTGTGTTCAGAAAAATGGCATGGACGGCGGTAGACCGTTCCATCTATCTGCCTATCATCATCAAAAATAACAATGTGTCAGTGGTTCGCGTTGATATTTTACTAGCGTACAACCACGAATACAAGAGGAAAAGTCAGCTAAGAGAAGAAAAGAAAGTGAACAGAAGGAATCTACCCACTGAAAACGACTGCCTACGTTCAACTATTGAACGCCAAGGTGCCTACACCTTGTAGATGAACAACCGAGATATAAGTGAAAGTAAACTGCTATCGGCAAGACAGCTTCCTTGCGGCTTTCGCTGCTCCGTGCCGTTAAGTACACTTACTTCGTAGGCAACTCGGCAAAACAACGTAAAATTCACACTACTGAGTCGGATAGTACGATGAAGCTCCGGATTAATCTTCGAGTGGCAGGTAGCGCCGAATGACACAGGGAACCAGCCTAAGGAACAATACCACTACTTCTATCCATAGTTCGGTAGTTCTGGAGAAGAAAACGTGCCCCTGTGTCAGGCTCCGAACCAAACTGCTTATACAAGGGGTATTCGATGATCCCAATGACGAATAAATAATCGGTGAGGCGAGGATCATGTTTCTTCAATTTGCTAGTCACGCTTTGAGTGTTGCTGTAAGTGCACTTGACAGTTTTTAGACCGGACGAGCTCAAGTTGCTGAATTTAATGGTGAGGTGCAATTTTGAGGGACGCTACACACATCAGTGGGGTTACCGCCGACTCTGATTGAGCCAGCTGGGATACCTGTTCTTGAGACTGTCACCTCACTAGTGGAACCATTGGACGGGCAGCTCATGCTAGCCAATCAGTCCTCATCCTCACATACTCTTATTTGGAACGATGCAGTTGGAAGATGTCTGTTGGGATTTGACTTCCTTGTGGTAGAATTGCTCATGAATATATGTAGTCTTTCGTGGGGCAGTCGGTAATTTTTGACAGTCGTGATGAAGATTCGTCCGTGTGGGGTGCTCGTTATATTCCGCACAGGTATGTTTTCTATGTTTAGTTGCCTCCTGGTTTTTGTTGTCCTGTCAACAATACACTTTACATACATGGAGAGATGCTTCTCTTGCCTACGAAACTTTCATATGTTTAGTGAGCAAACGTGACAACATTTTTCCTCGCCAATGTGTTAATATTCTACAGCGATTGATATTGTCTGGTTCATTTTTTAAATCTGTATAAGCGGACTTTTTGTTTCGATCCTTATTAGGTAGGTTTTGTTTTATTGCGGTGCTTTCCGCTAACAAAAATATCCTGTGTTCCGCAGTGCTTACAGACATTGATTACTGTCACGGGAAGGTATGGACGATTAAGACATTCTCTTTAGGAGCATTAAAGTAACCGGAGCTGGGTTGAAAATCTTGAATGACGTCTGCGCTTTCGTTAGAAACTTTCTGTTGCATGTTATGTGTGACTAGACGGCCTTTCCATCATTATGCACATCACAAAGACTGTAAGCCTGACCAGAAAGATACTGTGGCTCAAGCCGCCGCTCGCCTTAACAGTGGCGTGGAGTATCGCGCAAGAAAATATCACTCGAAAGGTTAAGTATTAGTGAAAGAAGACTATGCGGAAGAACTAAAAATAGTATGAGTGCAGATACGCCATTAATTGTAGCACATTGCCATCTCGGATAGCGTTTTTCATCAGCGATTTGAGTAATCACCAGGACCTCAGCCAGGAAGGTGACACCTACCCACTTTGCTCAGTGGAGCAGTCAGTCTTCATACTTTGTGACAATGTTTTTGTTTGACTACCATGTCGTTTTGCCAAAAGCTAGTGACCTCATACAGTGTTTGGTACGGTAAACACTCTCCTAGTATGCTGAATACGTGACCCAAACATCGTAGGCTGTGCAACGTGATCAGTTGACCAATTGATCGCGCATCCCAAGCATTCTAGAATACGCGCCGGCGAACGGCCGTATTGCTCATTCGATCAGTCCATTTAATATGGGATAATTAGCGCGGATAACGATAGCCAAATACAGCAACTCTGTTGACGTCTTCGCCGCGAACAGACCGAGTTTCCGGACCATAAAGCAAATCAAAACGTACACAAGCATAATACACCTTCTCATTCAGTGACAGTCGAACGTCTTTTTGACTCCACAAGTGACGCAGGTTAGCAAAAGCAACTTGTACTTTTGCTAACCTCGCTGATATCTTATCAGCAACATTACAAGCTGACGAGATAGTGCTACCCAAATATGTGAAGCTGTCCACAGTCTCAAGTGGATTGCATGTAATGGAGAAAATGGAAATGCGGGCACTTCAGTCCTGATGCACAACCTTGCACTTTGAAGGTGCGAAGTGCATTCCATACAAACCAGCCCGATTACTCATCCTGTTCAGCATGGCAGAGGGACTGAGTGAGACAGTATCATCCGCATACTCCACGTCGGTCACTCTAGTGCCGGGAATAGGTTCAACACCAAGTCCACTGGATTCCTCAAGCGCACCATCTGGAATGTCGTGCATGACAAAAGTGAACAGAAAAGGTGAGGTTGGACACCCATGACGAACACCGTTAACAGTGATAAACGCCCTACACAGTCGTCCATAAACCCCCATCATGCTTGCAGAGAGTGGGCACACAGTGATTTCAACGGATTCACTTATTTCCCTGGAACTCCATTGCGAAGAAGTCAATTCTAGCAGATGGTGTGAGCAACCGATTCGAAAGCAGCCTTTAGATCCAAAACGATATGTCCGTTGACTGCCTATAAAAATGCCGATGTTCCAAGATCCGTTGCAAGGTGAAAAAGTGATCAATGCCCCCATGACCGAACCTGAATCATGTCTGTTCCTCACGTATCTGACTTACTCTTGGCTTAGTGATTCGACGGGAAATGAGATCAAAGTGTAACTCGGACACAACAGACACTGGACTGGTGCCTCTGTGGTTGACGCATGGACTACGGGTCCCTCTTTTTCAAACAGGAGTCACTGTTGATAAACAACAACCACAAGGTACATCTTCAGTTTCGCAAACCGTCTGAGGGAATTTTGTCAGTTCTGAGATCAACATTTCCCCGGCATCTTTGAGAGGAAAAGAAAGGGATCTGGTCTAGGAGCCTTGTTATCCTTCAATAACTTAGGATCCAGGACCATTACTGTTTTCGACGGAGGACCGGCTGGAACACAATAATTGACCATCCAGGTCCCGTTGTCTACATGTGTTGTAACTTGGAATACGACCTACGAGCACGTAAACAGACAACGGAATAACGGTTAGCGGAACGGTAGATAACGGAACGACGTTCAACGGTTCTGATCAACAGATTACGAAATATGCAAGATTAATGCGAATCTTCCCAGCCAACTCAACCTCCCAATGCTAACGGATGAACACAGAGAAAAGACAGGCCTCCGGACAAAGCCACTTCGTGTCACTCAATCTGAAGACAACATGGTCACAAACTAGATAACGTTTAAAGGGTTTGTGACCAGTCAGAAAACAAGGACAAAAGTGGACCAGACAAAGATCCAGACAGTACAGTGCTGTCCCAATTAAAGGACGAGCATGTGGGCGGTATGCCAGGAATTAGCTCTAGGCTGAGAACGCTCGTGAAGGGCGAATTGCGTAGGCGGGGTGCCAGACATTGGCACAAGGTTGAGAACGTACGTGAAGGGTGACCGTGCCGACAATGAAAGTCACTTCAAGCAGGATGAATTAGGTCTTTCCAAAGGCAAATGAAAACGGTATTATCGGCGAATTTGGGTTCTTCCCCGACACCTCCCTTACGAAGATTGGTAGTAGATCGTCTTCTTCGGGTCAACCTGAATAAGAGTCGGTGGTCGGCGTTGCCGATGGTTCCAACGTCTGGGAGGACAACTTGTCTTGACAATTGACAGAGGTAAGGTTGACGCTTCGGGAATCTCGAACGTGTCCGGGAGTAGGTGAAACGGTATAGTCCCTTGGTCGTCACGGATTTCTCCTTTGACCCCATATGTGGCCGGAGCTGATTGCGATGGCGGACCCAAGTTTCCCCCGCAGCGGAAATCTTATAAAGCACGTTGCCCCGGCGTCTCGTTATCACACCTTCTGCCCATTGGTTGTGATCGGATCGATAATCGCGAGCGTAGACAGATGACTGAACTGATAACGGAGCCTGTTCGTCTGAAGAAAATGGTCTCTGTACTGATTGCTTCGTCGGGATCATGGAGATCAGCGCGGTTTGCAGTTTGCGATTCATAAGGGCTTTGACAGGAGATGGTTTACTGTCCAACAACTTGTTAGGATTCCTGCGGTAGACGAGTGGGAGTTGCCGTAAGCTTTCTTCATACGCCCCCTAACTACGCGATCTGAGAAGCGCCCGTTTCAATGTGTCGACGAAGCGTTTTATTTGCCTGTTGTACTGCGGATAATTTGGAGGCGACCGAACGTGTTCAGTGACGTTGCGCCTGCAGAATTT
>JTDE01003945.1:36598-67985 GCA_014338405.1 Paragonimus skrjabini miyazakii
GTGTACCGAAATCGACACTAAACAAGTCCTCGTATCGTCTGAACCAGGTATCAAACGTCAAGCCAGCCTGGGCATCCTAATGGAACTCGGTGATACCGGTTGCGACAGCGTCAACTGATTGCTTCCCACCGGCCGACGCTGGTGGGGCCAAGCTTGATGTACATGACCGATCAGTGTGCGCCTCGATAAGCTTGAGCTGCTGCGCGAGAAGAAGTTTTAAATCAACGGATTCATCAACCATAATTGAAAATCACCAGACCCGTTCGCCAATATAATTGAGGCCAGCTACATTGTTCCTCAAAATGTTCTGCCCACTTGTCAAGTCAGACTGGTGATAAGTGAACCATCTTTTTCACACACCAATTCGACGACCAGTACAACCACGGATCAGAGACAAAGGCTTTTTGGTATTTCCAGATAAAATGGCTCGTGCCAACTCTTCCGATTGTTCGACCAAGTGATGCTCATGGTCTTTGTACACGCTTTTAGTGAGCTTCTCGACGGTCGTCATGATATTCACAACCAGGTGGGATAAAGTGACGCTTGTTCCTGAGGTTTATCGACGTGACAGAAATCCAGTTCTGTCGCAACTGCATCCCTCCTTCGGAGCATACCTCTCCACAGCAGGTTTTCATAGTTGTTATGATTTGCCCCTTGTATTCTTTGGGTTCCCATAACTAACTAGAGTCGGGTAATTTGTTCACCAGTGCTTCCTAGTGAGTGTCCTTTACACTCTCCTCGTTCGAATGCCAGTTATCCCAGATTTACGACTGCATGGCCTGTGGGCAAATGACAAAACAAAACGGACACGCACAACGGCATGATGCGAGTCCAGGTGGTTACTGTGAATTACATAGCTGTCCTTATGAGTGGAGTGACTGGAAATTATAGAGTGGTCTCCAATGTTGATGCAGTACTCGAAATATACTGACCTTGAGATTCGCACAGTTACATCAGTCTTTCACCATTTTCAATCCGTTTTTGCCGGACGCCAAGCATACATCCCAGGCGCTTCTTTCTTGGAGAAAGATGTCCAAGCTGGGCTTCGAATTCACCGATCAATATGATAATGTCAGAGTGTTTCATCTACTTCAGAAGCTCAAAGAGGGCGCCATGTAACACTTCTGTGGTAGCAGCCGAACAACTGTCCGTTGAAGCGTGCGTCGATATAATGAATATACAGCGCTTTTATGACTGGCGTTGATAGACTTAACCCGATGTATTGTCTGGTAGCGCATAAGCGACCGTTCACCGGGATCCAATCGAGCAAACATTGCCCTGCTCTGAAACTCATTGCGATCCCCATTCCAGCTTGACAACGAGATTCAGCGTCGGCGTCACTAGATACCCTGAGAGAAAGGCGCTTGGATCGGCTGTTGTCTATAAGTGAGTTCAAGTGAATGACGGTGCTAGAATTGTAGACTCGCGTCTCCGGTGCACAGCACACATCAAGCTCCAAAATTGAGGGAGTACTTACAGAAGCAGACCGCTGACCAACTTATCAGAGGGTGCGGCCACTGAAGACGCCAGTGTTTGCCAGTTATCTTGGTTTTAGCAAAAGCTTATCCCTCTGAAAACACGGGGAAGGCAAAAAAATTGGGGGAAGAAGACAAAATAGAGGGAGACATTTATGGTGTGTGGATAGTGTTACTGTCAGCATAACGTTAACTTTTGATTCTGTCTGATCATTTATGCCCCGGACGGGTTAGATTGAGACACCCCACCCCACCTCTCAAACTCGAGTCTGACTTGTGAGGCCATAGGATGCCGGATGGTATGTTTTATGGATTCTGTATTACGTTTTCGAGACCTTGCTTTGACTACTTCGTCCAGGCCAATGTGACATGTCTAGTGAACGGTAGATTAGCATTATGATACTTTGTACTCGCATTCACCCGCCTGTTACACGGATGGAAATTTCCACCGTGTTCACAGGTCTGATAAACTGTATATTTACTAAATTTTCGAATGAATGGATGATCTGGTTTACACTTGGCGTATACTAACCCGTAACATAATCTCCGGTTTTTATGCTAGTACGGCCACCGGTTTTTTCGTAGGCACGTGTTAAGGCTGAACAAGCCTTGGTTGGATCACGTTAAAGCAAAATGTTTCGTTACCCGCTAGAAAGGATGTGGCTGCTTGTGCCATGTATGTGGATATCACTTCATTGGCCAACAGTTGTTTATTATTTCAACTTTAATTGACCCAAACTTACCTGGTTGTATTCAGCAGTTGATCCGGTTCCAGCATGGTGCATCTGCAGAAGTAACTACGGAGAACATTTCCTATACTTCGGCCACTGTGCATCAGAACTTAATTGTTTGTTTGGGCTGGGTGTCTCATCATTAAAGCGGGTATACCTAAACTAAGGTGCACATGGCAGATGTACACCGTTATGGCTTGAGAAAAGGTTACTTGCGGAGGTCTTGAGGAGAATACTTCATTAGAAAGGTGATATCTTAGATCTGGCGTAGACGTTTACCGATTTTAGTTCAAAGTGCATTTAGGGGCTTGGTGTTAGGTATCTGTGTCGGTACTTCGCCACATTTTTTTAAGCATCGGTTGTCTTCATGACCAGTGTGCGGTGGTTCATATACGGATAACAATAATTATACAATACTATCAAAGCCGCACTGGAGATTTTCGCGGGTGTTGTTTCATTCTTTTTTGCAAGCACTGTGTTTGTGTACAAAATGTGTGCTTATTGCTGCTGAATATTTGAGTGTTGACGTTGAAGCTTCAGTAAGTAAAGTCTCGTTTTCCTCCCTTCTTTCGAGCGTGGAAGGTTCTGTACTTTTTATTCTCATAGTTGTATGGCACTTAAACACCAGTAGAATCCACTGGTATCTGTCTGTTAAACAGGTCCGTACTAACAAATGATTAAAGACTGTTCGCAAACTAACTTGGTGACCACACACCGGTATTTTTACCGGTATGCGCAGGCACATTGGGGAGTTGTTCACACGGTCATTTGCGTTGTTGTATGCCGAATAAGGACTACGTCGTTGGCCGAACATAACAACGTTGTGTATGTCCGCATTGTGGGTAGGCCAAATTTTCGAATCGTGACGCATACTGATCCGTAAACAGACGTTTGATACCCTACCGTTGTCAACTGAAGCCACCTGTAACGAAAGTTAACGGAAGCAGTGTCTTCTTTGGCACTTACTAGGCAGTATTTCAAATCGAGGTGTAGCGCTACTCAGGTGACTGACATCTTTCGTATCTTAGACTTGATAGAGTGGATAGGTATAGATACACCTCAGTCTTCCTCGGCATTTCTAAAACGCGATGCGCCTTCAATACATACTGACCTGATCATCCGCATACTCTGTCTATCACACCACTACCATCATTGCTGGTAACAGTACAGAGGCTTTTGATCTCTCTGTTACCTATCGTCTAACCGTAAGATGTCGGTAAGTCGTAGTTTCGAGATAGAAGAAGGCAGGAGCGGAGAATCAGCTCTAAATGAAAACAGTCATCAGCAAGCTGCCTTTGGAGAGCTGCTAATGAGGCAGTAACACCTACACGTCGGTTTCTTTGCAGCTGTCACTGTCTGGCTTCATTAAAATCTTGGTAAAAAAGTATAATAGAAGCCTTCAAACAGCTCTTTTAAATTGTACTCACAATAGTATTAATGAGAAGGCGTGAGAGCGGAGTCTTCTAGTGAAAACAACTCAATGGTGAATATCCATGACTGTCTCCCGTAATTAATATTCCCGTTCGAGTAAGTCACGATCAACTGAATGGAAAGTGACTTAAATATAACATAACTCGGATGTTTACTGTCTTTTATGATACCGATCTTCCAGGGCCCATTATTATAGGATACCTATCTAACCACTGGACCGTCGACGATTCGGTACCCGTTGTATTTGTAAATAATCAAGCTCAACCGCACAGTAGAACGATTTCACCTCAAAATCAGGGGGGTGAGGTAGGTTTAACTCGTATAACAGTTGACCTACGGGAGCTGAAATGGAAGGAATGAACCCGAAGCTGGAACATACATAACTAAATACTACAGCATTCTCCCCAGCTAAGAATTGCGAAGAGACATTGAAAGATGAGTTGCAGTGATGCGGTGGGCCATGTGTACACTAGTTAGTGGTACGGTGTTTTGTAGTAAGCGTTGGTATACAGTGCCTCAATTTCTCGGATTGTGTGGTTGGATGCTGTTGCTGTTTGACTAATGCTTCTAGGTGACGTAATTGACTATCAATAGACGAATCGGAAGATATTCCAACCTTTTGTATGGTGACTGAGAGAATATCCTCACTTTGTTCCGTGACGGAGGCGTAATTAGAGAATATAAACATGGTCTCTTCGGTCGGAGGTTTAGAGGCTCCCTACTGGAGCATCCAGATATGTCTTTTTTGCGAGCCATTTGACGGGCGGAAACTGTTTCCTCTCTCCCATTACGAATACGCGTACTTTGGATTGCACCGAAGTAACTCAATCTCTTCATGAATAGATCATAACTGGACTGTCTGACGTTTTTCATCAACACCAGACCACGTTTGATGAGCCATATCAAGTGGGTTGACTTGGAGGGTGACCTTCGGTTGTAGAGGCATGGCCTTTCGGGAAGCGTAACAGTGGTCGCAACAAATAAAAGTTATCTGATAGAATGTAATACATCAAGAAGAACGAATTCCCGCTTGTTTGTTGACAAGTCACGGGATTTGACGGCAAACAACGCACTTTGCAGTGGCGTACCATTTAAACGCTCTACTCGGCTGTTATTCTGAATGTTGTACAATGTCGTTCTGTCTATCGTAACCTCCTCTCGTGAAGAAACTCCTGAACACCGATCGGCGTGAATTGCGATCCACGATAGGAGTGGGTATATGCTGGATTGACAAACAGTGAAAACAACTGAAAATGGCAATCTCTCTAGTCTGGTGGGAACATGCAAATCAAAAGGAAGACGAGTTTATTCATCGACAGTTGTTAACAATCGATAGTTTTGGGTCACCGATAAGAAGTGATCTTGAAAATCAAATGACGGGCTCTTTAACAGTTGAGTGATTCTCATTAAGTTCGCTTCGAGCTTCAATAAACAATCAAGGCTTGATTCCACAACACACTAAATATTTTGTAACGATGTCTCGAACTTCTCCACATAAATGGGATGTGTCTAGCACGCACAAAATGCATCAACCGAGAGAAGCTCGGGGTTCATGAAGCACTTTATTGACTTGATCTCAGACTTCGGGAAGCAAAAGCGACTTGTGTAGTTCGTTTAACTCAATTTCGGTCACTGAGGCCCCACAACTATAAGAATCCGAATCTTCCGCTCGGTTTCCTTCACTGCATCGATGCATAGCCTAAATGGAGACAGTTTCGATTTCCAACGGTCAATTGTTATTCTTGATCTGCCCTCGATGTTGATTGTCTTAAATAGAAGCGACCGAATGTTGGTCTGTGGTGAACGGTTGCGCAGGAGAAAATACTTTTATTTAGGAATAAGTTCCACAATAGCCTATGCTTCTTTTTCAGCGACGGAATTGGCATTGGACTACCAATCCGTCGTTTTAATTCAGAACTGCGGCGTTCACAACTTCGGAGGCGTTTGTTTCAACAACTAATTATGTATTATACTACCTGGTGGAGATAACGCTTTTGGGGCCTCAAAAAACCCATTGGCTTGATTGCCTAGGGGAAATGTACTCATCATCATCACCACCACTGGTTGCTGTGACTTCATGTCAAGGAGAAGGCTATCTCTGTTAACAGCTTCAGACGATCTGTTTCCGGTTTGATGCTGTTTTTAAATGCCTCATAACCCGGTTTGATTTGCAGTGGCGATGCCTTTGAACTAATTGAAGATCGTGTTTTGCAGAGTTTCTCCCACATGCGGTGATTTTCTCAACGTGAAAAATGGTGTATTTCCGTCGTTCTGTCATTGTCCTACTGGCACTGGTCGGTTAAAGGCATGCGACGTTGTCGGTTACACTAAATGGAATTCGACAAAGTTTGTACAAGTATCTGCATGCCTCAAAAGCAGTTGAAGGTCTTTTTCTTCCTGGATAAGAACTTATTGCGTGCAGTCGCTATCCTCGTGAAAACCTCGTCAGTTAAGTTACAAGCTGATGCGTTGACACTACCCAAATGGGTGTTGTGGTCGACGGTGTCAAACGGACTGCCTGCAGCAACAACTGCGGGGTCAGTATCGACCCAATCTGGTAACAACACCTCACATTTTGAAGATGCAAGCTGCATATCTTACAGACCAATCATATACCCTAATCGGCTTGGCACGGTCTGCATAATTTCTATAGAAGAACTACGTTAAACATTGTTGTTTACATACTTCATATCAGTCAGCCTGCTTCTGGCCAAAGCTCCACTCTCAGATCACCGGAAGCTTAGTGTTCCTTTCACGACAAACACCATAAATCCACATAACCAAAACTGTTGTTTTCAGTTACGGCGGCTGGTTCTGTCTCTTTCGACCAGCTTGCATCTCACCTTTATATGTTCTTTGTTATCTTTATTACTAATTGAGATCTGACGACGGTTTGAAGGATTCACTACCATAACAGAGGTCCAGTTCTGAACATACTTCATCAACATTTCACAGCAAACCTTTATAACCATTGGACCTGCTTCGGAAGTTCTGGCCCTCAGTCAGTTCGCCCTGATCACTGACTTTGGTTGTTGCCTAATAAGCAATGTCTATAGTTTTTCCACTTGGATGCCGGTTTTTTTGACTGTATAATTGTTTCTTCCGTGACATACAGTCACTGTCTAGATGATTGCTTAAATTTCAGATCTCATTAAACCTTATACCTTTTACTTTAAAATGCTTATGTGAACGTCTGAACCAATGGCTCTGACTGTTACGTTGGAAAATTTAACTGTCAGCATTTTTTTGTTTTCGGGAAAGTTACATTTAAGACGTCGATTCTGCATTAGAGCTACGATTTCCGCCTATTGAATCCGGGCGCCAATCTGATCTGCACCTGTTCAGAGCCCCTATGGCTTCAGCATGAGGTCAAGCGGCGTTAGAATTATGTTGATGGTCACTGTGAAGTCCGCTTCAGTTTGTGTAAATCCAGTGAACAGTCTGCTCTGTGTCGTTAGGCTGGAGAGTTCATTTTAAGCGTCACAAGGTCACCCCGATATGCGATGCTTGTCATTGCAACCCATGCGCTCATTGATTGCAGTCAGAACACAGTCAAGATCGAGCTCTCTCACTGCATGACACTACATTGTGTACAGATTTAACACCCTGGACTGAAGTCGAGAACTCTCAGCCCTGTGTGCTACCAGCCAACGGACGCATTTTTATTGCTGATATGTAGTAGGAGATTTTGGTTGATGTAAGTTGAACTTTTTTGACAGCAAACATTCCCTAGTCAGTCACTGCACTGGTAGTGGTAAGCACCTGTTACATCTATGTATGGACCATAATCTTTCCCTAACAACTACCCATCTTTTGCATCTCAGTCGTTAGTATTTCACTTTGCTACGACATTCACCCAACCAGCGGTGAAATCAGTTGGGTCTCGTCGCTGTCATCTAATGGTGAGGTTGTCTAAACGGCTAGGTACATCTGACTACATGGACACTTGTGATGCACTTGCTTTGCATTTCGATGGACGTCCAAAACTCTGTCCACATTGGCTTGAGCTGGCATGCTTGAATGGGCCTAAAATGTTCGAAAAGTTCCACACTCTCCTGGCCGTTCGTTCTGACTACCTACTGGTTAAACATCAGTTTAAACGAATGAGGTACAATTGTCAAAGATGATGCTATAAAGAACTGGAAGTTAATTGGGCATATTTTTGCGATGCCATGTCTACTATGAGCATCATTCTGTGGTTCTCCATCGTTCGTCCGGCTATCATTCACGAAACCACAAATCATCCACTTTAGCTTCCTGACACTCAGCGGAGCATTCATTTTACTGACAAACTCAGTCGCTTTCAGTTCGGATACAACGGTGAGTATCGGTCTGCGAGGCTAGCAACGAGCCTATATACAATCTCCAGCGGTGGATAGATCACTTATTGGAACATTTAGATCAACAATTCTACTGGTCATGCACACCATTGATTCCATTCTACGGCCGCGCGAGTGCTCCATCTTCTTTTGAACGCTTCACCTCTGGACGAAACAGGAGTCTCGCGAGTGGTCTGACTCATGTAACTCGCTCTTTTCACATGTATCCCCTCCGTCTTCTTAAGGGTAGAGTGCTGTCTTAATTAGAGAAGTGCCTATTCTGTATCAAAAGCTGTGGGGTGAATAAATCATTCTTAATGGCTAAGGCTCTACACCAGCTACCTCCACCTTCGGGGATGACATTCGTAAATAGTGTTACAAATTGATGGACAAGTCCGATTCCGTATGCACCAACGTTGTTTACGACTGTGATCCATCACTGGCTATCTGTAACAGAGACGTATCTGCAGACGACTCATATCTGATGTTGTTCTGTGTATTTGAGAATCTTTTGACTTGACTGAAGGGGTAACCTTCTAGAATGGTTTTTACGCGGGCAAGCGTGCGTGAGAAGTCTGTTAATACGTCTGAAGCACCACCGCTATACTTTGGGCTAAGCGAAGCTATAAGCTGAAACATAATCATCCCTCAGCTCTCAAACACTATTCCGTGGTTATCTATTATCGTCTTGTCTACCCAGCTTTACGGTAGACAACATTCTGAAACGTGTCGTAGCCGACCGCCAACGCAATAGTACATAAACGATATCGCGTTTGTTTGTAAATCTACACGAGCAAAACAATAATTCTTCTACAGACTGCAGTTTTTAATCCACCTTTTTCTGTGAGGTGGTTCAGTTCACTGCCCTATAACGACCATTTCTATTAGCAACCACTTCCAAGCGTGTATTGCTGCAGCCCGGTGCGGCAAAATGTCTATGATGCCTATTCTGCAGTGACTCTCCTCTCAGTCACCATAATGACCACTTGTTAAACATCCACAGTCTCCCCATAGTGAACACCAGTCGCTGAAACGTGCAACCGTAATTACATTGACTAGTTATCCGTTGAACCAATCTGGAACTGCTCCAAAAACTGGGCACATTGTGGATCCACGGTGCACTGGACTAGAGACGTTGTAAAATATGATGATACTTACAGCTACATGAGGCCACATACGTCGTGCAAAACTTCTTCAAATGCGGCTGATGGCACTGAAGTTGCGTACGATCATTTGAGGCTGGTTGATCGTAAGCGACAGTGTATCCACAGCTAATGCACGTATACAACCATGGCAACCAAATGAACGAACAACTATCAAGAGATGAACTAGCGTTGTAACCATCAGCAACCATATATAAAAATTGCTGCTGGATAGAAATATACGCTGATTAAAAGACGTCTATGTGTTGGTGTACGTGTATATACATATATATATATATATATATATATATATATATATATATATATATATATATATATATATATATATATATATATATATATATATATATACTTAACACAAACCTGCCAAAGACCGGCGGTGAACAATGACGCTCATAATAATATTAGAATGTTCGACCGCAATCGTTGGTCAAGATACATCATGATAAATGCGTTCAAGATGTGGGACCATGACGTTATGGTGTGTAATACGGGCTGGGGTGATCAAAAACAGTTTGAGGAACATGGGTGAAAATGCGCTGAGGAGAAGGGATGAGCAAATGAATTCATTCACAACGGCCATGAGCCTGATCAAAAGGTGGGCTTGGGGTGGCTTGGGACGCCGCTCACAGCAATAGTGACGGAATAACCTAGAAAATGAAAACTACTAAAAAGGATAAAAGCAAGGCTAAGCAGAAGAAGCACAAGTGGTATGAGTGCAGGGATGCCGTTGATTGCTATACTGCCACTTCTGATAGCTTTTTTAACCAATGTCTTAAGTAATCACGAGGACCTCAGCCGGGCTCTCGATTCCTACCTATTTTACTCAACGGAGCATCTAAGGTCTTCGTATTTCGTGACCGAGTTGTTGCATGACCATTACGCAATTTTGTCCAATTACTAGCGGTCTCAGCATATAGTGCCCTAACGGGTTCATCAAATTGTGGTGCTGAACCATGAGAAAAGCGATCTAGAAGCAGTGTGCATTCGTCGACTTTTCTAATTCGTAGTTGTCAAATGGGGATGCGCATGACCCTCGTTCACTAATTGTTTGAAACGGCTTCTCTGAAGAGCAATTTAACTACGGTTCCAACTGGAATCGAACTAAAAGAACGAGAAAAGGTTTGAAAACGGACCATGTGTTACTAACATTGTTTGAAACTGTGAGTAGCATTTACTTCTAGTCCTAATCTGTGACTAAGGGCGGCAACGGAGAAGAGAAGGTGGAAAGCACGCGATTGACTCAAGTACTCTTGGACGCATCCAAGAGCGCATCACGGGAAAAGTACTTTGAACTTTCGGGTTCGTTGTACTGCAATTGAAAAGGTGCGGACAGAAGGACCAGTCATATTTGAAAATACATGAACTGTTAAGAAGTTACGCACATCCGGTGCGTGCAATTATTCGCGCTGCCGACGGCAGTGGCTCCGAGTTCATAGTGGATCTTTCACAGCAGACACACAGGAACATGCATACAGGACAGTTTGGCGAAAATGCATGGTTACGGTCGGATTTTTCAGAAAAGCCACACGATCGTTGGCCACTACACTGATACGTTTTCATGTCGATATGTGCCATACGGGTGAACTCACATAATTAGAGTATTTAATGCTTAAGTCTCTATGTTGGAGCCTTATCGGAAGTGATACAAACAGCTGTTCGCCGTTCCGTCGATCATCTGACTTTAAAGCAGGCTTCTGCTGGCGTCTGTCTGGTTGTAACAGCCGTGTACACCTGAGGTAGTTGAACGTACATTCGTGTTGTATCTCTAGTACAGTTTTTTTCACAAACGCAGACTACTTTCGTCTCGCAACCTACGGTCTATGCGAAACCCAGTCTGCTGGTCGCGACAATGCTGTTCGTGCTTTTTGGATGAACTGCAGAACGCAGTGGACACTGCTTGTTTAGACACAACCAAAATTATTCTAATTCCTCGGTGATTGATGTACGTGTTGTGGCGGAGTTGTCGAATGCACCTGGATAGTAGAATTGTCTACTTATTCCACGTCCTGCGTAATAAGTGAACAATTCTCTAACGGGTGCATCTTCCCCATTTTTTGAACAGCTGAGGGAAGGGTTATCTGATTCAGATGCTGTTGGACACTTCGGATTTTGGATTTCTTTTCAGCTCCTCATTTCTTCATAGGGATCTGTAGGCACAAACTACAGAGCAAAACTAAACGCAGAAGGCAGTATAGTTTATGCTGGTGGCCAGTTTGAGTGTGGGTTACTGTGTGGTGGATTGTCAGGCCGGAGGGGCGAGTATTCAAACGCTCGGCAGAATGCCTCAACGCGGGGGAGGCACGTCCACAAACCCTCAGTGATCGGATAGCGGACAACAGGGGCAATCGGATGAGTCATCGCTCGATCGGATCGGACCAACGGGCGAGACATGGCATGCAAAATAGGATGGACGACCAAATCAAAGGCTCGATTATTCCAACACTCGGGGGAATATCTCGACACGGTCGTGGAGGACAGCCAAAGATGGCAATGGATAGATGGAGTACAACAAGAGCGACCGGACGAGCCATCGCTCAACGGAATCGGATCAACGGACGAAGACTGGCAGGCGGAATCCCCCGGATAGAAGGCACCGATCACCCACATAAACCAAGCAGAAGTGCACACGACGCGTGAGCGAAAGCCTCGGGGTGTTGTGGACTAGAATTCTGACTCATAAACGCGGGCGGGCGCGTAGCATGTGAACTAGCGTGTTCGACAATAAAGATTGTGCTTTATTAGATGCCTTTTCGCTATAACTGTGCTTTCCAGAAGTCCTCATAGGTTATTGTTGATCATTTCATTATCACTGAGTTGTCTGAAACTGGTGGCTTCTTTAGCATGGGATAGCTTCGGAGGATTTCCTTATGCGACAATCACTGTCATTTCAGCCCCACGCTCTGGCCATCAGGCTTCGTAATTTGTTCACCTGTTTTTTAAGTGATCCCGCTTCATAGAGTAGTGTACTTTGCGATACACGTCGCATATCATACCTACGTGCGCGCGTCAACGTCTTTGAGGAGACACAGCGAAACCCATTGGTTCAAGGCATAATGAGCCAACTCGAAATTGGGACTTGCCAAACCGAAAACATTCTGTACACAAGCCTACTGTTGGTCATTGCTTGTTGATAAAGTGAACGTAGTCAATGACATACTTGCATTCATACCATTTCTAGTTTTTTCGGCTGGTCTTCTTTTATTAATTTTTAACCTTTTTAGTAACGTTTCCTTTTGCCAAGGTATTCCACGTCACTGTTGGAATTAACGACGGCCTGAGCCACAGTATCTTCATGGGCAGGCTCAAGGCCGCTGTGCTGATGATGATGAGCTTGTTAGTAAGCGTTGACTAGTACCGCCGGATCGTACAATCTATTTACGTCTAGCCTTCCCTTGCTCCATCGAGCACTACCAAAACGTGGACACCTCGGTATGAATCAAAACGTGATCGGAATTGTTTGAAGTTGAACAATGCGAGCAGCAATTTCGATTACCATCAGGCAGCAATTCGTTAGAACGTACCTAGATATGACAAACAGTCCGCTTGTTATCTCATAACTTACCTACTATGTAACAGTCTTATTTTCGAAATGTAATAAACCGTTCGGATCAAGACCAACAAAATGTAAGCCCAGTTGTTATAATTGTCTTGCAACTGCTGACTGTTCTTATCTGTGACTTAATCATCTTTGCAAGACCTCTTGATGTTGAATATTTTAGTCTGGGCAAAATCATTGCTAAAATTTAGGTTCCATCTCTTCCTCATCTTTTGTTTCTACATTATCACATTTTGCTTCTACATTATTCCTCTTCTTATGATTGTGTAGTAGCTAAGTGTCAATGTCAATCATTGATGTACTTCTGTCGATGTTACTGCTTTTAAGTGATTAAATTGAAGTGTACAACAGTTCGACAGAATGGTGACACTTGCAGCTGATATGATCAATCAGGTTGCACAGCTAATTTATAGGGGGCGTTTTCCATGTGACGCGTCCTGTCTTGGTACAATGCAGCGTGGGGTATAACAATCGTGGGACGTCCATACTTGCAGTAGTCGAAACTATGGCTGCGGTGTGTTCGACCCTACAGCTTTTATCCTCGTGCTTTTCTTTTAGAACAAAACCGTCAAGTTAGGCGTTCAAATAGTCTACTGATACAACTATGTTTGAGTATTCAGTCTGTTTCGGAAGGTCTGGAGTAACGTCATAGTGCAAACAATTATCAACGACTGCATTAAGTGACTTTAAAGGACATGCGTCGATTTTATGTCTGGTCTTGACAAATTCTGTCTTAGTACTATGTTGAAACATAGCTGATTGCCTCCTTGGATCTGTTCAAATAACTTAGTGCATCTTATCTATGTTTGAGCCGTAAGATTTGGCTCCGGAAACTCTAAAGAACATGCGCCTGAATCCATACTGCTGCAAATAAACACTGCTTACTATCGCTGCTGGAGTGGTGAGTTCGCGCTTCAGAAATGCAGCATCATATTCAAAGTGTGCAGAAGTATCCTAGAAATTTCATAGCTCATCTGAACGAATATATGCCTGACGGCACGCAGTTAACAGCATTGTTTAGCAAGCACTATTATAAATATCCTAAGCAAACTTGGCTGCATTCGGTGTACCTGTTGAATTCTGTATGTGCAACCAACTAATTAAAACCACTGGTTCGTCTCCTTCTTGTGCCTGTTCTTCCCTAGTATTTACCTCCCGAACTGCAGTGAGTCGACGAAGTATAATGGATGCCGGAACTCTTGAAATGACTTAGGTCAAATTAATCTCACTATAGTTTTCGCAACCGCCCCGGGCTCCTTTCTTGAATATGAAAACCATTATCGAGTAACCCTAGCACGGATGGATGGTCTCCGTCGTCCACACAAGTTGAAACAACCGAGTCAAAGCCACTACTAACGCCTTTCCACCTACTTTGAAAAGTGCCGGCACGAGATCATCTGGACCAGCAGCCCTGTTACGATTAAAAGCCGAAAGGCAACTGCGAACCACAGTCTCACTGGGTGGTTCCAAATCTACCGACCAGGGTGCTGCATCACAAGTTTGTGGCGGCAACACAATACGAGCAGGAGGCCAGCTAAATTGACCGTCAAAGTGTTCCGCCCAACGTACGTCGTTCCTGGTGATGAAACTGTCAGATCGTTCGCCGTAAACCCTAACCTGAGCAGAAGTATAAGTCTAAAACGCCGACGGTATGTTCACAAACTCTTGTCTTTAAGCGACGCTGAAAGCGTAGATCGATCCACCGAATCGAACGCACCTTTATAGTCGAGAAATACGGCGACTGTTGGCCGGCGGTACACATGACGCTGCTCCAGAATTTGACGAAGAGTTAAAATGTGATCTATACAATCCTTCGATTTGTATACCTGGGAAGGTGCATCAATAATGGCGGCGGAGGTGTAGGAAGTGAATTAGAAGCGCATATTCTCAAGGCTAAGGCGGTCTTCGCTAATCTGAGACACCGATGGTGAAGCTAAAGGATTGCATATATCAGACAACAATGAGGGCTGTATTATTTTACGGCAGCGAAGCCTAGCCACTCAGGGTAGTGGACGTGAACCGTCTTCAGGTATTTGACCACCGATGTCTGTGTTCAATCGCTCGTATCCGGTAGTGCCAGCGAGTAAGCAACGGGGAGGTTAGGAACCGGGTGTTTGGCAAATGAGTTCTTTTGTTCAGTCACTATATTTGCTCAGACTTAGATGGTTAGGTCATGTACTGAGGATGTCAGCTAGTCGTTTGCCACAGCGAGCACTCTTTACCGACGCTGTGGCCGACTGGCGCAGGGTGCGAGGTGGACCTGGCGTAGACAAATAAAATCGTTCACGAAGGGGTTGGTCACTGTAGATCGGGTTCGTCTCCCGAGCTGGAGCCCTCGCGACTCACAGAGTCGATGGCTTGAGACTTTAAGTGAGATGACGGCTAACGGAGCTCAGTGGCGTCAATGTTGTCGTTGTTTGTCAAAGTTGTCTGTGAAGTGAGTGCACTTAATGACGCGGAGCAGTGAAAGCAGTGTGGAAGCTGTCATGCTGATGACGCCTTACTTTCACTTACAGCCCGGTTGTTTGTTTGCAAGATGTAGGCGCCTTGATGTTGTATGTTTGAATATAAACGTAGCTATTTTTAGTAGTTATGTCCCCTCCCCCTCCTTTTTTATTCTCTCTCCCTATACGGGTTCTTTTTCTCTCCGTTGTTGTATGACAGTTAAGCATTAGTGTGAACCACTGATGTATTACCGTCTATGATGATGATGGTAATTTATATTTAGTTTGGATAGATTTGAAATGTGCAGGCGTCCGATCGCGCACTTGCACCCTAAATAATACAGAAATATTCACCCGGATCTGTTTCGGACTATGTGGACCGAAGCGTTCCAACCTCATTTCAGCCAGCTGAAGTTAGATTTCACACTGCTCCAATGATTTTGATGCCCTCTACTGATTTTGTGTGATTCGCCTTTCTTGCTTCGTTGGAAAATGCGCTCCTCAATAAAACTAACCTGATTATTCTATCCGAGATCATGCACTTGCTGAATACGTTTAAGATCTCGTGTTATTGCAATCCCTTTTTTTGTCACAGCAACTGCGTAGTGACAGTTTATTACTGCACATCAAGGCGTGCTCATTTTCGCTGTTTGGTTGACAAATCCACAAGGCACTTACGGTTTTTTTTACTCATCACAGTTGTTTGTTCTTTCCGTGTTGTCTGAGGCTGGCACATTCAATTTCATTTTGTCACTATCAACTCGTGTCTTATCGATGTCACCTTCGTGACCTTATCTAGATTTTACTGGTCTCTTAAATTACTGATGACCAATACTTCAGCAAGCCTTCGGATGGTAGCCTTTTATCCTCCCGCTTCAGCGTAGGCTTTATTTGCTTATCTAGTCTAGTTCACGCACTTCCTATGTCTGATTTCCGTTCGCCCGAAAGTACCACCGTGGTCATTTCCCCAAAATTTGTTATCTTTTGTTAGCAGTCGGTTCATTTCATTTCATGCTGATGACCACGTGATCCCTAGAAAGTGCTGTGCTGTTTCGTGTTCTGTCATTTGACTCCAGTTATTTTTCCATTTTGTAACCACTATTGAAGTTGTTTTTTCTTTAAATTGTGATGAACTGAGTTCCACAGTGTTGTTCAGTTCAACCATCTAGCAAGATGTCCTATCTTTCTGATAATAATTACACAGGTTTTATCTTTTCACATTATTAGAGAGCTTCGATGCGCATAACGTTTTTGGTTACATGCGATGGGTGTATACTATGTGATTCTAACGAAACTTTGTCTGTGGTATGGAATTGAATCGCCCTCGGTCATTGTCATTGAACAGAAATTTAATCCATTGAGTGGAATTAACAAAACGAAAAGTTTAGAATCCTTTATTGTGCTTCTCCATTTCACCAGATGTTTTATTGCAACGTCAGACGGAGGCTTTACACAGGATTGCTTAAGGTCAGACCCCGTACGTCGGATAGACAATCCGCCGCTGGTTAATCTTCACCAGACGGTTGATATCAATGCTGCTCAAGGACGTACAGTATTCCATTATTGACAAATAGCAGGTTGAATGCGATCCCCCGCCAATTTTACAGTTTGGTCCATACTATCACAAAAGTGATATTGACGAAAGCCTTACTAATCACAGATGTTAGTCGGCTGAGCCATCCCATACTTTCTTTTGATTAAAGTTTTACTGTCACTGTTATCCTTTGTTCATCACTATGTCGAACACTCATTACGCAAACATACCTACTCCACGCCAGCTGCACTATTATAGATTCTTGGAGCTCAATCTGTATGTGGTCCACATACTTTTTTCTCTTTTCGTTTGCTGGATTGGATTATGACATTTAACTGCATGTTCGGAGCCTAATTGATTTGAATTCACGTTTATATTTTGCTTACTGCATCCTGTCTGAACAGACATTGTGCTTATGTCACTTCATAAAATAGGGTAAGAGCAAGTTATTTGTCCATGTCCACTAGGTATAGCGCAACGCAGAGTTACCAACGTCAGTCATGTTGAGTTGAGCTGGTTTATCGGAGGTTGGTCATCACCGGGTGATAAGTAACCACATGACCACATTTTTCTCGTTGTCTTTATTTTCTCCAAATTTGTGTCCAGCTATTGTCCTCTGAAGCAAGTAATGGATTTTCACCTTCCGCCATGCAATATCAGCAGCATTCTCCAACGAGTCCGTGTTCAGACAACGATAGTAGTTCGTCTAATCTTCGTCAGCAGTATCACTGTAACAAACTATCCAGTCAGTCCACAGTCGGTAGAACTAGAAGGCAACAGGAACAATCCAGACAAACCGGACTGGTGAAAAACCTGACTGCTGCGGACCATCATTTGGCTTATACGTCTGTTGCCAATGCCAGCGAGCTCGCCGATCTCGTCACCGCACAAAGCAGTCAATGTGATGAAAATTCGGGTTCTTCTGTCGTTGTCCGGAGTAGCAGTATTGGCGTTGAGGACTACAATCAAGTTTGCACAACCTTAAGCTCAATCTTCAAGCCATCAGTTCCAGCCCACATGATCAGTTCACCATGCAGCAAATCTGGTCCGGACTTTGGATCTTCAGTTACCTCATGTTCCATGCATAATGCGAAGGCAAACAGGCAGATACCCGACAGTGTGGAAGTTTATTACACAGGTCTTACTGAACCATCAGTGAACAGGGATCCATTTTCAGCTGGCGTGAATTGCGATGCCTTGACCAACTCCATTGGTTTTCTCAATCAGAGTACATCTGGTTGTCCATCACTGCCTACAACTGCATCTTCGGGTACAGAATTTTATCTTCTTCCATCGGATCACGGATTCAATCAGTCAGACATAAATAGGGTAGAAAGTGCCCTCAAGTCAAATTATGATTTCTCTCACCTAGACTTAGATCTCAGCTCTTCTTTTCGAGACCTATACCACAAATTATTTGACTCTCAAGGTTAGTGTCTATTTATTTACTCCACTTTTTTAATTATATATTGGTTTTCTTCAGGTCATCATTTACACATTTAAAGTTGCAACACGTGGCTAAACTATTATTCGTCCTCGAATGCGTTGCGTTGATGATTATAAAATTATCTTATTTCTGCCCACATGTTTTAACAATGATTGTGTTTCAAGGTCATGCCCTGATAGCCCTCAAACCTTAAAGCATTTCGATTATATTCTCAACACCTCAGTAAACTTTACTAGATTCATACTGTCTTGTCTGTTAATCAACTCGCCTAGCCACCTGTTTGTGCGATGAAATTTTCAGGGGTGTAATTCACTTTCTCGTGTTATTCGTTGCCACTATCGTTAGCCTTTGTACCTTCACATTCTTCCTATAAGGGACAAAATAAACGGAAACAGTATGTCACGGGTCATTAATTACCCACCTACTGAAGGTTATGTCACGTGGCCTCTGCTAGATCTGTACTTTGGAAATGTGAGCGGTTAACACGGCTGATAGCGGTAAGTAGTTTATAGCAGCCTTTTGACCTAACACGCACCAGCAACAACAGAGAATTCCGAATGTTTGTTGGCGATCCGCGAATGTGTTATACGTATGGTACTGACAGAAACAACAGCAGCCCGAGCCAATGTTTTTGGGAGCGGCTCAAAGCCAGTGATTTTACTGACGAAAAGTCGTGCGCTAACTTTCTCCCATTCACACACATTTTCTGTTTTGTTCGACGCCAATGAGTACTATGGCTCGGACTGTCGTTGGTCTTAATAGTAGTTCTCTAAATTGTAAATTAATTAATCAATCCAAATGTATGGATAAATTGGTGAATTACCAGGCAAATGTATAACACTAAATGGTAGAGACTCATAGAGGAAAGTAAAAATCCTCCGATTATTGGCTCGCTATTGGCCGGCAGTTGATTGTGCCGCACCGCCCCGTCCGAAAGCATTTGTAATCCGTGTTTGTGATCATGCATTCACGAACATCGCGTAGCGGAGCGGTCAGGGTTCCCGTGACCCTTAGTCATATCTTCTGACCGTCTTGCGATTTGTTGCAGTCATTAACGGCCGTATTGAACATTAGGCAGATATTCTGTTGGCACACGGAACACGTGATCCAGCCACTGTGAACTACATTCGTATTGCTTTAGTTATCAGGCACGATTTTGACGTTTTCCAAACACACGCCGACAGACCGTTGCATTGCTCACAGTCAGTCCGTTTGTTGATGTCCATCTTTAAAGACAGTAGTGATGTCATCCGCCTCATCTCCCTTCCAACCCGGGCCATAAAAAGACAGGACTTGATAATGAGATTTAATGAGTGAGCCAAAACTGCAAACGTTGAACAGAAAGTGTATTCCTGTTGTGCACTGTGTAAGTTAGGGAATGCTCAAGGTGGCTACCATAACTGTTTACTCGGAACAGGTGTAAAATTACTGGAACAGATCAGCATGTTTCACTGAAGCTGCCCTCCCTACGAGAAAAGCGGCCCCATCGAGTATGTTGGGCAACTTGTCTAAGACCGTTAACTAAGTGTCGGAGTTCTGATGCCGAAACGTATGTTACAGTGTGATGATATAGCGGATGCAGCGGCGGCCAGATCCATCACTCGCATTTTATCGTATATGGTTCTGTGTGCATCAGGAGTGCTATTCAAATTTATCCCTAACCACCAACGGTAGGCCAGTTGCTTTTTGAAGTATTCTTAGCCCATATCTTCGGTTTTAAGCACAAACAAAAAAGTATCCGGAGAACTGGGTGAGAGTCGGAGGAAGCTACTTTGTACATGTTAGCTCGTCCTCAAACGTTACCCAGTCGTGTTTTTGTTACATCTTAAGTACAACGCGTAAACCCCTTGACTTTTGCGGCCACGGGATTTTAGGTGTTTCTTTCAGTTGATCCTTTTACTACTGTAGTATAGCATGCACCTTCTTTCCAGAGTAGTATAGCACGACTCGTACGCGCGGGACCTAATAGGACAGGTCTCAACGCCAGGAAGACGATGGAAACGTGTATGTGCATTATGTGTGAAGTGCCATCAAAGAGGGTGATGATGCACTGTTGCCCAACGGGTGTGGATACACGTCGGTCATGCAAATTAGTGTTCGCGTTCGTTGTTCTATATTTTCATATACCTTGTATTGGAATTTTTACAACGAACAACTTCGCAGGCCAAGCGTCTTTTGCAATCATAACGCTACTACTAGAGTTTTTTTTCTTTATTTTTGTTGCTTGACGAGTGTTTGTTTTCGTAAAACATTTGTGCAGTTTGTTTGTACTTGCCTGCCACTAACCTTGGTGATTCATCACTGAAGCTTTATTATTAGCATCATCGTAGACAAACATGTCGTGGCTTCAATTACATTACATGTGGTTTGTGAATCGATTCCTATAGAAGAATTGTTCAGTCGCGGCAAGTAGCCTATCAGGTGATTTACGATGCCCCACCGAAAGTTCAGACATTTAACTCTCGGGCTCAATTAGCCACCCGCTCTATATGAAATCCACCGAATAATCCAAAGAATGACACCCTCAGCGGGATTTCTTCAGTCCATTAGCATCACCACTGTACGTTAAACTTGTGTTACTGGCAAATAGTTTGGCAGGTCTGTCAATTTAAAAGATACCCACTTGTGACAGACTGAACCTTCTGCTCGTTTCAAACCACTTTTTATACACCCAACTTTAATGTTAAATCATTGGCTTTTAGTCGCGACTTATCATTGACACTTGATGGGAGTGCTTTTTGCTTGTGATGGTAATGAGTCATACGCGGTTGTACCAATTTCATTCTTGTTACTAGTGGTTTCCATTTCTAGGTTATTAAACCTCTGGTTTAAAATTTCTGGAACTTTTCAATATGAAGAGAATTTTTCGATTGCGACTTTATCTCTGTCTATGTGTTACCCGCATTTTTACCCTCGACTTCCGTTTTTTACGCTGTTGGTTTCACAGTGAAGTCCGTCGCAGCCATTAGTCAGACGTGTGTTCCGAACTTGGCCTCCAGAGAGATATGTTCTTTACATGACAAAAACCAGTCGATGAGCACGATTGCTAGCCTGGACACTGTTCACGCAACCGGAAACCCCAGCCACCAGATGAATGGCGATGGTCTACTCACTCTCGGTCGTTTGTTGTTCGGACCTCCACATACAACCGATTCAAATGAGCATTATTTCAAGAATAAGTTGGACACGTTGTCCCCAAATTCTTCTGTTAACATGTCCGATTTATCTCAGGCGGTTCAGAACGTATCCAGTTTTAGTTGCTTGCTTCAGCGCAGTCTGCAGGTCGCAAGTCAATTCGATTGGAATACCGTCAATTTGGAAGATTTTTCAGGTTGGTTCGTACGCGTTCTCGGGACGTTGTATATTTTCATTGTCTGGTGTACACAAACTCCAACGCTAAAGGGGAGAACTACCGGGACGTTGTTGATTGCGGTCTTTAGGTTCCATCAGTACTATCTCGGTGGTCGCCTTCGACATTTGGTTGTGCACTGTATCGACTACATTGGTGTTGGTAAGGTTGCAAACTGCACATCTTACCTGTGGATACGGTTGTTTCGTTACAGAAAAGCATCGGGTTCACCGTCAGCATTGGAGCATGGTAATATTGATGTGGGAACCGATTCTCCCCCTTAGTGGCTGTGACCCGATTACTTTACTTGGTGTACTTTTTTTAAAGCAGGTTCGCGTTTTAGTTAATACCTTCTCACTTCTTCATTTTACTTACACTGTCGGCTGTGATCCGTCCCGTAATGCCCATAAACGTGGCCGAAGACTAAAAATATGTGCGTCTGGTTGGTACCAGCTCCGCTTCAAGATAACTAGAGGTGTTATGCTGCTTTCCGCTGCACCGGGGGCGCATTATTGAAGTATGCTGGGCGATTCTAGTAGTGACTCACTGATTATTCGGACTAAGTATGGTGATGAAACTAAGCTACACTACCCTATTGATCGGTGCTCTTATTTGTGAGGTGTCTGTTGTAACGAAATTCCACTTGGCCGGTCAGTAAGCGCAAAATTTTGGAAATTTTTAGTCTCTATAACCGTTTTCGTGGAGTCGAGCTACGGTTATGGGATTGTGTGCGCAATCTGTTATTAGCAAATGGCAGGCTGTTGCAGGAAGCCATTTTTTATAGTAACCTTTCGACACATTTATAAACCACGATCAGTGTTTTATAAGTGAATTGGTCATTGGCTGATAAGAGTTGTGCGTATTACCTCGCAGGCGGCAAGCTGGTTATTCCCATAATACTCTAAGAATGAATAAGGATATATGTAAATAACATGGATCTCCTGCTGGGGATTCGCACTACGAAACTAAGCCTTATTTCAGTCACTTGCTAAGGTGTTGCTACCGTTGTTTGGATTGTTGGTACATAGATTAAGTCTCCACTTGTGAGTGGATATAGAAAAGTGAATTGGAAATTTGCTTATGTGTAGATCTTTATTGTCATGTACCGTGCAATGCTCGTTCAATCGTTAGTAGTGCAGCTAAAGGCTTCTGCACGTAACAGCTTCGAATCTCTATCAAGTTACCGCTATTAAAATGCCCAAAGGTGTACTAAGTCCGTTTTTGGGGGTTAGTCTGCCTAACGGAACAGACAAGGGCTTCACATTTTTTGATGACTCATAAATGGATAACCTACCTAGTTAGTTACAATCTTACTTGTTTTTGTGTTGAGCCAATAAGTTTAGCCGAACTAACGCGGTTATGGATTGATTATCATGTTTTGACTTCCCGATCATGCTTTGTTGACGTATACTAATAAGTCAGATGTTCCCCCTTCATATTCAACTCATTTCTGGTTGTACTTTGATCTTTTCTTAGACTTGACGACAAAAATGAGGGCCGCTTCCAACGTTAACGTCAGTGATCTGACTATTGAGCAGCTTCAAGAGTTGAATACAAGCTTAGAGAATGCTTTTGATCGCATAGCCATTGAATCCAACTTCGATCGCTTGGAGGAGTTTTCCCCACAGGCGCCGAATGCACACGGATGCCAGGATCAATCGCTGAATCGCGGTTTACAACTGCATCCACTCCAATCTATGCGGGCTACATACAACGAACAGATTGTTCTCAGCCACCATGCTGATTCGTCTACCACTCACTTTACGCCACTCAATGAAACTGGAGGCCCTGCTGATAATGATCTAGTCAGTTATGTCTCGCTTTCATGTTCTGTAGACGGTCACACATCATCAGTTGTGACGCCCTCTGCGAGAACTGCCTTGGACATGACTTCATTAGTTGATTCATCGGCTGCTCCACAAATGTCCGCATTGTCGATGGGCGGGAATTATCTGAAAACTTCGGAAAATTTCGTGACTATGCCTATACACAGTCCAGCACGAGCGAACATTTCCGTTTTGTGGGATTTAGTTAATGCTGGTGAGTGAATCTCGTCTAGCACTTTTCCGCTGTTGTGCATCCCAAATCAGTGTTTTCAAGTCGATTGTATTCCACTGTTTTCTGATCACAGCCTCCGCCTTATTTTCACATTTGTTTTGGCGTGCAGTTCCTACTTATACTTTGTTTATGATGCCTTGTGTTTTTATTATCGCAATTAATAATTTTTTTACCTGCCGCTAGCTCCAGTAGTAACGTTTTGCTAACGTGCTTCCTGTGATATCTAACGTGTACTTTCCTTTAGATTATGTGGATTCTTATATAGCCATTTTGAAGTAACGGCTTTGATCAGTTTACTTTGGCTGTGCCCGTTCTAAGTGATCACGTTCTCTATTTGATAGAAGTGAGTCTATTTGCAAGTTCGCCGTGTTCACCCTTAATTAAAATAGCGCGTACGTTCCGATGTTCGCCGCTCTGGCAGTCAGTGAGTTTTTGTTATTCACATTCCAACGTGAAGAATTTTGTGCGTTGTTTCTGGTGTTGTTACAACGTATATACCAATTTGCTACTCATCGCTGTGTAGCTTTCGGTGTTGCATTTAAAAATAATGCAGTCACATAGCTCAAACGGAAACATTGTTGAGGCCACTGCTAGAACGCGGAACTTGTGTTTTGAAAGTTGACGCTTTAAACCTAACAGTTTTGCACTGTGGATCCTGTGAACTTTGTAGTAAATAAGTGAGGTTGGACTGCTTATGTTCGTGCCGTGTGCCTTCTTATTTGTCTGCCTGCAAACTGTTCTCACATTTTTTGTGACTTCCTACGTTGAGTATTTCTGGCCGTTTCTTCTCCATTTACCCAACGCCTTTGTGACTCATTGTTTTATCTTCATATCTCTGCTTTTAGTGGACACGACGGCCACTTATTCAGACCAGTGTTCTCTATCGGATCCTTCATTAACTCTGTCAAGTCAGCCTTGTGAATTTCCCTTGAAAGACATGGAAAGCAGACATTTTTCAAGCACACGAGAAGATGCGAAAATGTGCATGCCGGATTTTCCTAGTTGGATGCAAAATCAGCCGGAGCGTAATCCACTATCCTCCTATTTTGTGCCAGTTCCCACCGAGAATTACGTCGGTCGAGTTGTAGACTCGCGTTCATCGCCCTTACGTTTAGATTCATCCCAGTTTAAGATAGCTACAACAGCACTTTCCCAGCATATTCCAGATCCTGATACGTTCAGTCAAATCTCGCTACCTCCGAGTTTGCTTGACGTTCTGCCAGTAGGCCCTGAGAGTGATGTGACACGAAATTCTAAGGATTATCGACCAACATCCGGAATGTGCTCGCCCACTGCGCGGGGAATCGGCGCATCGGTTTCTGCAGACTTCTCTTTAATTAATAGCAGCTGTTCTAACGCCTCGCACTCTTCGCGGTTTTTTACCTCCGGTCGGGATGAAAACCACACGATTGGACATGTTACATCGAGTTATCCGCCTCTTCTATCTGTCACTCTGTCGCCACATAGCAACTTGCATGACTTTTTCGCCGTAAAACCTGCCGTCAACACTGGATTCGGTCACAATTCGAATTCTTTTTCTTGTCATCAAGCCACTATTTTCGATACAAATCACACTGATCAAGGTCCGGACGAATTCAACTGGGATTCCATAGTTTGAATATCATTTGTTCTTATCATTGTCTTTGTTAGACGTTTGTGTATGCAGTGGTTGCCTTGTTGATAGTCAGCTTCTCGTCCCCAATTAGTCTTGATGATCAGTCCTGTTCTGTTCGTCTTTCATCTGTGATGGGGTACTTCTGTGTGATTTGGTTTGCATTTATTATCTTGTCATTCACACTTTTGCCTTTTACAACTAAGTTAATTTTTTCCTTCCCCTAGTAACACCTCCATATCACGCATGCTGATGCGATGAGTATACATATCAATAATTATGCGCAGCTTTAACGACTTCATATGTTGGCTCGAGCCACGAGACTTCTTCGCTTCTCAGTTTGTTCTTATTATTTGCATTTTTAAGAAAAAAAAGAATTTGCTTATCCATTGAATTTTCCGGCTGTGAATGTATTTTCTCACGTTTTTGAAGTTAGTTACATTTTTTTCCAAAGACGAGTTGCAAAGCTCTATCCATCTCACAGGTTTGTTTTATATTTTATCCAAGTGTGATCGCATTTGGTTTCCATTTCTTGGCACAAGTCGCCATAAATTGGCCATGTCCCACTTTCGTTGCCTTCAAAACACCTTTACTCCTTTTAGATTTTATGGTTTAATTTACATTTTTCACTCTACCACTTGACTTTTTTCGAAAGCACCGCCACATATCATTAAATGGCCAGTTTGATGTTGTCGCTCACTTATCTCATTTGTCAATCGTATGCACCGATTTTTGATGCTTATTCCAACCTGTTGATCAGCGTAACCCAGTCACTCACATATTGATGGTTTTTTTATTGGATGAATTATATTTGATCTTAATTTTTTCGGGTCCTTTGTTAAGTTCTTTCTCTAAGTGATAAAATTGTAGAAAACATTGTCATCGTAAAAACAACTGTATTAACCCCTCACTTGTGTATTGCATTTACATCTTATAATTCGTCCGAGCAAAATGTATATTTTCGCTTGCAGAGTATTGTTACTTGCATTGAACTTTTTGTGGTTCCCCCTACCTTTGCAGCGCGTTTAACCACATGTGTGCAACTTCCCTGAGAAGCTGGTATTGTTTTACTGAGCGAACTCAAATTCAAGTCAGCCAGTCATGCAGAAGAGCTATTCATACGATCGCGTCGTATATCTTGCTCCTTTTTGAAAAGGTAGTGTAAGACCGGTGCCACATTTGTTAGGGATTCACAGCTGCTATCCGAGGTTTAACTGTTCAATTCCTGAACTTTAGTAGAAGCCGTCGAGGCTAATATGGATATTCGGTAAACTAATTTCACGATCATCATTAGAGCTTTTCGTGGCCAACACTGTCTCACACTAAAGCTACCTGCATTTGACCGTCGTTGTCTCTGAACCTTAAAACCTATACTTTCTCCCAAGTGACCAGGATGGCTATAGCAGACACTTTGTCATGGTGACCACCGGCGAGGTTGTGGATAGCCATTTCGACTTTAATGGGTTTCACCATCATCGGGTCTCGGGCACAAGGCCTATGAGCAAGTGTATTAATGGTAGTCCTAAATAATTAACTAGAAGACGGAGTTGATGTTGCAGAAAAGTATGTACATTATGTCCCTTAACTGTTACAATCTTCTCCATAAGCCGGTACAATTGCCAAGGATAGCCGGAATAAGTAGTTGCGTACTAACCTTTTATTTTACGTCTATATCTCGCCGTTCATTGGAGTTTTCGAAATTTACGTAGAACAAGAAGCTGAGGAATGACCTACATCTGCAGCGCAAGTGCACTAGTTGGACATTTCGTTCATAAACTTCTATCTGAAGGGTTTCACTCTAGTTAACGAGGCGTTAAAAAGTTGTCCGAGTCATTGTCGTGGATATTTCTAATCTTTTTTTGCGTTACTTAGGATCAGTTAGTGGAAACAGCGCGGAATATTGCGACTCGGTTGCTTGTTGACACAATGGTTTTGATTCACTTCATGCAGATGTTTTGTTAAATTCCATTTTTTCTAAGTTGTCCTCATTCATGGTTGCACAAAATCCAGGCATCGGCATATGTACTCAGTTATTTTCAACCTATCCTGTAGTAATTCTGGGATTCAGCTTGAGTCAAACCAGGTACCGGAACCGCGTGTATTCATGTTCCACCATTAGAGCTAGAAATACACGTTCATAGATTGTTACAGAAGGGAAAAATATCTTTGCTTGTGCGTTCCTGTCCCTGCGATGGTCAGTGAAAGTTTGTTTTGGATGGTTCGGAGGTGTAAAGCAAAAGTGAGTAGAACTAAATAAAAAGTAAATTCAGTGAAGCTGCTGACTGTATCCATTACAGCAGCGTACAATGAAACAACATTCAGTCAGGCATACGACGTGAACAACCTGAGATACTGAGTGCGTTCGCTCTAATTTGTCCAAGCTGGGGTTTACGTTTTCTCACTAGTGGAACCACATCATACTTCGTTACGAGTTTGTCATGCTTCCGACTGATCGTAGCCTCAGCGCGGTCAAGAAAATCCGCCCCCAATAAAGTCTGGCGTGCGTCGGAGGAAATGACGAAAGGTTGTTTGACTACGTGCCCATCGATTCAGACATCATATTCCGCCACACCGTCAACTATGAGAGTAAACCCACCGACTGTTCGAACGACCATCGCACACGACTGAACAGTCGGCCTCGGAACTATCAGTGAAATCACGGCCCCAGTGTCAATCAAACAACACTCCGAGCTGCCCATCATTGAAACGTTTACTTATGTATGGCTTTTTCTTGCCAAGTGGGCAAACTCTTCGCGAGCGCCCACGTCTTCCACATCTATAGCAGAGGTCGCTACGGCCATTCTCCTTCATAGCCACCACTTCCTGAGTCAACTATTCCACTGCTCTCCGAAGGTCATCTAGTTCGCCTGCCTTCAACTCGCTGACTGTCAGGGAATTTTCTGTCAGCTGTTGTCGAGCCGCATCAGCCAGCTGTTCCAACGCCATCGGATGTGCGATGAGAGCAACCCTGAACTGAACCCGGACTGCTGGTGGCATCCCGTCCAAGAACTGCTCTGTCAGCATGCGTTGCACTGTGTCGTGGTCTAAATGTGGCAGAGCTGTTAACAAGGCTGCCCGCAGTGACACGGCATACACCAGAGGGTTACCTCCTGGTCCAAGCCGAGCACCCTTGAACCGTCGCATTATCTCCTGGCAGTCGGCTGGGCTGCAGAACCCGGCGATCAGCGCCTCCACGGCGGCCCACTCCAGCTTCGCGCCGCACCCAGCACCGCCTTCGCCCTGCCCTTGAGCAGCATCCGCAGGATCGCCAGCTTCGCCCAGTCGGTCTTGACTCCGACCATCTCCACCACGTCCTCGAAGTCATCTAGGAAGCTCCGGACGTCCCCATCCTCGAACGGCTGCGGCCACGGGATCTTCATCCTCCAATCCTGGTCACGGCATCAGTTGTTATGAGCCAAGAACATGGATGGCGCAAAGGTTGTTTATTCAGATAACCAAAAGATGGGTTATGTGTTTCAACACAACAAAGAGAACCACTCATCTGCGTACGGTACTTGGGGCAGAACGTCACGGTTGCCCCAGAAGCCAATGCTCAGTTCCTTTATGTTCTGTTATGTCCAATCGAATGCACGTGAGCCATGCAGTCGGCCAATCAGACTGCTCTGACCTTCAAGCTATCGATACCACATGCGGGCAGCGGCTGCCCGTGCTGTGTGGACTGACAGCTTTCGGTAACGTGTGAATCGGTTGCTCTAATAAGGCTTGCTTACTACTGGTATTTTCCGTCGTTCTTGAATACAACAATTGGCGTCGCTCGATCAAACCTGCGCTATGTCGAGTTCACTACAAGCCCCGGATTCATGTTGGACCGATCCTACCGTGTCACCTTCGGTTGAAAAATGGACGTCATGGAAATCTACGTTCATCGATTACGTGAAAATGTTGCCAGTTTTCAACTGTGAGATCAAGCTGACTGAGGATCACAAGTTGAAGTTAATGTGAATGAGATTGGGGGACGAAGGTAGACGGTTGTTCGATGCCCTAAACCTACAGTCGAAACTTCCGTTTTCGGATGCGCTAGCTGATCTGGATAAACATTGGGGAATACGGATGAATACTTAAACTTCACGGTTCAAATTCTCATCGTTACGTCAAGCGGCAGGAGAAGATTTGAACGAATTTATTTCTGGATGGCTTTGTTCAGTCCGCCAATGTGAGTACGGTACGGTGCCGCAAAAGAAAACTGAGGAAGTTCTTCTGATACAACAGCTGATTTCTGGCGTCCGGATTTGAGAGACACTACTGGCCGAGAATTCAGGGAAACTTACATGGGAGAAGGCTTGCGATCTGGCAAGAGCCAAGGTTCAGGTCGAGGATCAAAAGAAATTGTTTTCTACAATATCCCAATCTGCGGCGATTTCTCGTGTGAAAGAAACTACGGGTTCCTGCTTGAATTCTTCGAAACATGCGGCGTGCTACCGGTGCGGAAGTCCAAAACACAAGGCTAATTACAACAAATGCCCCGGAATCAACGCTACATGCAGATTATGTAATAAACCTGGTCATTTTGCGCGAGCTTGTCGTTCCAAACCAGTTGCTGCTGTCACGGGAACGTTGGAAGATGTCGAACTAAAGGAACATATTTTTTCAGTCCATGAGAAAAAACCGCAACCTTCATCGAAAGCCTGTGAACCCCGTCTTCCAATCGCTGACGTACGTACTGTTTTTTGAAGTTGGTGGTAGAACAATTTCGTTGTGCATGAAAATGGATTCAGCCTCACCAATGACAATTGTACCCTTGGATTTTACACAAAGTATCTGGTGAATTTACCGATATCACCTTCTTCGTATACGTTCGGAAGTTATTCCAGCAACTCTGTACAGATTAAAGGATTTGTTATGTTGTCCGCTTTTCTCAACAATACGTCCAAACGCGTAGTAGCGGTTTACATTTCCTCTGCGAATATCAAAACACTTTTGGGAAGGAACGCTATGGTCGCCCTCAGAATTGGTCCTTTCATTCACAAGATGATTATAGCAAACACTGAAGTTTCGGATTTGAAATTGATGTATACCAACCTTTTTCTTGAAGGAGTCGGAAGAATTCCAGCTGGTATGCACTAGATACGTTTGAAATCCAACGCGGTATCATTGGCAATTGCTCAACCTCGTCCTGTGCCGTTAGCCAAGCATGAGTTGATTTGGGATGCATCGAATAAAATGCTTCAACATGATTTGATTGAGAAAATTCAGTGCTCGGAATGGGTCCACCCACTCGTGGCGGTTCTCAAGAAGGACGGAACAGTACGCGTTTGTACAGATTTACGTGCCCTGAACAGACACATTATTGTAGAAAAGTTTCCCTTACCCACGGTAGATGAACTTACTGTTAAGATGTCGGGTGCAAAGTTCTTTTCTAAACTGGATATCAGTTAAGCCTACTACCACATGCCACTTCTACCAGAATCAAAGACCTCTTACGGCATTTTTAACACAGGATGGCCTATATCAGTACAAAGTCCTTCCTATGGGATTGAGCAATGCCCCTGCCGCATGGCAAAAGTTCATGACACTTTCATTTTCTGATCTCACTGGATGCGTGGTATACATGGACGATATTTGTGTTTTCGGTAAATCCGCAAGTGAACATGATGCGAACCTACACGCCGTTTTCAGTCGTCTAAATAAATTGAATCTTCGGTTGAATCTGACAAAATGCCAATTTGCTGTACAAGAAATCAAGTTCCTAAGCCATACCATATTGAACGCAGGTGTGAAGCCATGTACCGAAAATACATTTGCAATTCTGAACTGTCCTAAACCACGAACAAGTGACGAGGTGAGACGATTTCTAAGTCTCTGTAATAACTACCTTCAACATTTTCATAATTTTGCTACGATCTCGGAACCGCCGCGTGGAACACTCAGGAAAAATACTGATTTCGTTTGGGACAAAGAACAAGAGGCTGCTTATCGGACTATTCGCAAGTTGGTTGCTTCTACACTCATCATGGCTGTATTCGATGAGAGCAGTCCTACGTTTGTCTCCACTGATGCATCTAATGTTGGTTTAGGTGTTGTTCTTTCGCAGCTCCAAAATGGAATTGAAAGGGTGGTGGCGTATGCTTCACGAGCATTATTACCCCCTGAAATGAATTACTCCGCAGGATAGAAAGAAGCCCTAGCTTGCGTGTGGGCATACGAAATGTGGCATCTGTATTTATTTGGTCATTGCTTTATATTACGAACTGATTACGTTTCCCTTACGTTGTTACTCTGTCGGAGATATAAAGATCAAACGCCC
>JTDE01003946.1:34661-47280 GCA_014338405.1 Paragonimus skrjabini miyazakii
TATTCACATGTGTTTGGCGATGGTCCTTACACATCGTGTTTCACTCATTTTGACAGGATTCTGTGGGTTTAAAATACCATCCCTCCACCCGAGTGTTCTTCAGATGTTTCACGTTGAGGGGAAGGGAACGATACTACTGCCTACCTTTTCCGGGGTGCCTTTACGTTAGATTGCCTCCACCAGCAAGCAAGCTGTTTGCCACTCCTTGTTATTGGGAGTAATACATTTGCCATAAAGATGAAAAAAGTGGGAGTCTGGGAGACTTTAGCCAATAACATACAAATCACATATTATCTGTCGACACACTGCTACTTACGTGATAAAAGTTTCGTGACACCCATTCATACTAGACCAGGGATATCAACTGATCTTTCGACAATGTACAATTGGTCCCACCAAGTTTCACTAATGCGCTTAAAAAACCTTCATCCAATCTCCCATCTCCGTGGATCATTTATTAGGGCTGAGCATTAGTCACACTTACTACCGTGACTGAACCGGAATGATATAGCTTTAAGTGAGAACTTAGCGCACTCTCTGGTGAAACTGACAGGGCAGCCAATAATGAATGTAATACTGTTGAATAGAATTTGGCAATTACGATGATGATGAATTCGAATCAGCGACAGCAACCGTATACACTTACGTGGCAGGTACTCTACCAGTCAAGATGAGGAGCCATGCCAAAAGGTTTGAAATTGCACATAAACAATCCACTAGCCAATTACCCTCAAACTAGCACCAACATTCACCAACGCAACCAATGTGCATTGAAGTTGTGCTACTGATGAGTAGTACGGCAAATGTATGAGGTATAAAACGATCCATTGGGGAATAGTCGGACTTCTGCTGGATCCGAACCAGCGACAGGAATAGCATGAATTGATGAATGTGTTTACTGAAGCCAGGTTGTCTTACTTGTTAGAAGCTGTTTCAGGTCAATAGGATAGAACCTTAGAGGTCCATATTTAAGTTCCGTACAGTTTTATCTTTTACACTGATACTCAAACTTGTCTTTTTTGTGTTTTGTTGTTTCAGCTGCCTAACATCCTTTGTGCTCAGTTTCGGTCCGAAAACTTTGGTATCTACTGGTAGTTAAGATTTAATTTGATTTTTTATTATTTCTCAATCAACCTCGAAGAAGTAACACATCGAATAGGCAGAATGTGTGGTGAAAAAATGAACTGAACTGGGTCAGATAAGGTTGGACAGTCAATTCAGAGGGAACAACAGCGCATAAGGTGTTACAAGGTGACCAACAAACACAATTGGGGAGCGATAAGGAAAAACAAAATAATAAGCGCAAATCTTAGACCAACTTTGAAAGGAAAAGTATTTTAAACACCTGAAATAACTTGAAGCCGGACTTTGGGACGGTATTTCTTGTTGAAAACTGACAAATTGAGATCAGAAGTATATGTGGGTATCACGACGTTTCGGCGCAGAAAGTCAGTGTGTCGGATGGGAATACACCGTTGGATCTGGAGAAATTCCTTTAGAACAGCATGGCGCTCTTCAGTGCCTGCGAGAAGAACGTTGTCAGACTGAAGTCAGCCGTGAATGCAAACTAAGATTCTGGCACAAAAATCACGTGAGTTTCATTCAACACAACCTTTTGCCTCCCCATGAAACCAGAACTTATTTCCCAGAAGACGAGAAAAAATTGGAGCAAACCTTGAAACAGTCTAATATCAAGAGCATTCCACCATACAACCTACCTGTTTCACGATCTAACAGTGTTGTGTCGTGGTACAACGCAATGAGCCCCTCTCAAAAGAGTTATGAAACATATCCGACGGTTCCAGATAACAACTGACAGTCTCCACGGTCGGGTATTATAAGCATATCATTAAGTAAGATAGTGGAAGCTTGTGGAGCATGGTGTACGGATAGGTTGATGTGAAAGTAGTTCTCGATTTGTAATTCTTCACTGGGGAAGCTGTACAAGCCTTGGATTCGGAGTCATCACTGTAGAACTGCATATTGTTCGGCTGATGTGTCGGCCTCAAGGCAGGATATGTTGTTCAACATGCTATGCAGTAGTGAACAGTCATTTTTCTTAATGCGTCGCGTAGAAGTGTTTGATAAAACCTGAGTAGTTTCTGAGGTAGCGTTCTTAGCTACGAGCCATGCCAATCAATAAGAAATTAATGTGTCTGTGGCATCGACAAACTCTGCTGACAGAGTTGGAGCCATTGAGTATATCGGGTGTTTCATGTCAAGCGCTATGTCGGACGTTGATCAAACAAACTTAACCCATTTTACAGTTCACTTTATCCATTTAAATATGGGACACAATGTTATTAACATCAGGGCGCGTTGTACACTGAGCAGATAACTGACCTGAATGCGTATACGGCAAACTCAGCGAGTTGATTAATGACACATTCATTGGAGGTGTGGTGATAGGTTCACCATGTTGGTTCTGTGAACTGAACAGCGACCTATCAGTTTCGAGTGAGGTTATTCAAATCTCTGCATATAACTCACTAAGTGCGCTATAATGAAAAACTAGAGAAAGTTTACTTTTTTTGTGAGACCGTATTTTAACTGATTGAAATCAACGACTTTGTGATGGAGTGGAATATATATTGCCCTTTATTACTGAAATAGGAAGTGAACGCTATGTGGTTCAGCAATTAACTTTCACATTTTATAAGGTATTTCTGTACTTGTTTGCATATGCCGTTGTGTTAACACCACTTGTACATTTGTTTAAAAGAATACTCATGTGACTTTTGAACTTTACTAGTTACCGTGACAACAGAACGAGAGTGTCCGTGTGCAACCCCTCGACTTTTATTTTTGTTGAATTGCTGGTCGATAAGTTGAATACAGGGTGAAATATTTTAGTTTCGCGTTTTTATACTAACCTTCTAATGCTCAATGTTGATTCCCACGTTATATGTCGAACTGTTTATCCGACGTTGTACGGATGCAGCTTTGGACGGTGTTTTCATCTTGCATGTAGTGGTCTTTTTAACTCGACGCATTTTACATCCATTTTAAGTAGTTCAGTCTGATGTGCGCGAATTTTATTTCGATTGTACATATACTTTTGCATCAACCTGTTATATTTATGGTTCTCTAATGTTATCATACTCTTGACTAATTGCTATCCACTTGAGTAAACATTTGCAACCATGAAGTGAACATGGTTAAAATAGCCAAATTAATGAAGATTTGTGGACAGATTTATGTCAACAGTGAGGCAGCTGTGTATTGCTGAGATACGAAATATGACCCGAAACCAATTCACATCGTGTATCCGACGAGGAGGAAAAGTGCTGAAGAAGTCAGCGTGTTTAAAATGGACCCGCTTGTTTATCAAACAATCTATTCGTTGTAGCTGATTGGGATTTGTCCCTTTTTTAAGTCAAAGAAATTCGGTGATACTATTGAAATTTATGATTGACAGACGATAAAGTGAAATTATATTTAATCCTTTTGAGGTGACAGTAATATAAATATTTTCTTACCTGATTGTACCTTGTCTCCGTGACCACAACTCAAGGAAATAGTCGTCGTTGTAGATAAACAGACTTTAATAATGACTTCAGAAATACGGCCAACCACTCTGTCACAACAAAATTCATGTGGGATGTTATAAATGACTTGAAGCTGCGCAATTTTGCACTTTGTAAATGTCACATGGTTAACTACATGACGATAAGATTACATTTCTTGTTTTTGTAAGTATTTTATAAAACCCATCCATTTTTATAATGTTGTCAGCCTGACGGCACCAAATCGAAAGACTATAGCAACAAGCCTTGCTCACAGTAATTCAGGTCGAATCACCAATACAACATGTACGGACAAGTTTCAGGTCAAGGTTGAATGACGTTGTCACAGTGAAGTTCAACCTTTAGGTTGTTTTTGCACTCATCAGTTGGTTGACTGAACAATACCGGCTTAGGTGAAATGAAACTTGGAATTTTTGATCTAGCCAAGTTCATATGGAGTAAGATTTCAGTGATTTGTTGCACGCTGCTCGATAATCATGACGTACGTGCATATAATGGATATTCGAAAACAAATCAACCTCCATGATTGGCTACACTTGTTTTTGAAGTGGTCAATCATAGCTACCGAAAATTAAAGATGTCTGTGTTCATGTCATCATGAGTAGTGTAGTGACTCACTGGCAACTTCATCCATCTCTACAGTGTCAAGCACAAACCCGCATGAATAAGATTATGACTGGATATAACGTACTGACATACAGTCTGCATCTCGTCGTTTTTTCTTACAATGTACAGTCAGTAATCTGCAAACATTTTTACGCAGGTGATCGACTGACTGAACAGGATGTTGTTCCGGAAAGGTCGTGCGTTCTGCAGACAGCCATCCGATTTCCGAACAAAATGTGAGCATCAGAACCAAATACAAACCAAGTAGGACTTGACTGTAGTGCGTTCCTGTTCCAACGTGGCTAGGATGTCAGACTTGTGAGGTTGATCGTTGAACTCGCGGAATACAGTCGACCAAACTAATGTACTCACCTGGACAGTGAAAGCCCTGTATATTCCTACATAAGGTCTAGTGAGATACGAAGTTGAAAAGCTTTGTGGAATTCACAGAAGGCTGCTGATTCCGTTAGATGTCTTTTCTAAGCTGGCGGGAGGGCAAACGCCGAATACCATCATTATTCCGGAGGTTCTATTGTTTTTCAGATCCGGTCGGTTTGCAGTCAACTAAATGAGATTCTGGCAGTTTTCAAACAATCCAACAAGCTAGTGCAGTAGCAGTTGTCCAAAGGTTGCTTGACCCTTTACTTTTGAATAAGAACGTGATCATAATAACATTGAAAATATAAAATTACCTTCAATATCCATACGCATTTTATCGATAATTTGGTTTCACTGACAGCACCACTTGTATCACGGTCAACTCCAAAATTACAATGATTTTACGTCGTGTGAAGTCATTATAACCGATCAGACTTTGGTGATCGGCCTTCACACTGTAGTCACCTTATGCGTAAGGGGGCCCAAACTCAGTGTTAAGTAGTCTTTCTGTAACGGGAATGGCCGAGGACAGTTAGGAACTGAGAGCACCACAGACTTACTGGGGTTGTCCAGCAATATGTGTAATCTTGACTCAGCTCATCTGTTTTACTCGTACGACCTTCTTTAACCCATACAATTACTGCAGCGTGATAAAAATGAGCATTATGATAAGGTTATCCAGGAGGTAGTCAAGGTCTTGCCACGTTTTGTTCCTGGGTTTTGATTTCCACATTCCGAAACCCGATTACTTGCGTTACTATAGCCCAGTTTGTCACCTTTAGGGGTTACCAAAAAGCAATCGGTCATTCCAAATAAAACCACTGTCGCCGTATGTGAATTTGTTCACCACCAGGCAAGTTAGCCTACATCAACCGGGTCTACAAGCTTGAATAAACAAATTGAGCCTCACCAACTAATGGCCGTATATCTGAATTATTGTCATTCCTGATATCAGTACATCAGCCATTCATGATGATGAATCATTGCCATAAAGAAAAATTTCTTGTTTTAACGAATAGATACTCCCATACACCAGCCTCAACAATCGAAGTTAGAATGAATACACTTTACACGCAAACGTATATTCGAAGTAAGAGTAAGTGGGCATCTGCCTTTTCATTATACTGCCCCAATAATCACCTTTAGTTCGCAGACAGCTCAGTTGAACAGTGGAAATGTTCACACCCAACTGGACACCATATTTCTCGACAGTTCTGCTGCCACGGTCACTTCGTACTTTGGGCCAAGGGGTTGAAAAGGCAGTACAAAGTATTAGGAAAGAAAATTGACGCCATTTAAAATATTTACAAGGCTTCAGCAGGCTCGATCCCGAATTCAGGCTATTTCTGTTTGACGAGCACAAACAAGCAGGAAACCGGTCGTGGAGTGTTGGTTTAAACGTAAGTATCAGGAAAGACCATACCATGTATTATTACATGACGAGTTGGTATTCTTGGTTTAGGGCTCATGCGACTAAATTTATGCATTATCAGGGTTCAGATAAGTGGCTTATCCGAATATATCACCTTACATCCACATCGTTGTTTACATGCTGATGCACTTAGTGGATAGGTGTGCACATGAACTGGCCAATCATCTGATGGCGTTTGATATCTTCATCTTAGTTGTCACAGTTAGCGGTTTTACAGAAAATCTGTTCAAACCTTGCTATTATAAATGGTTGACTGCAATGCAGTTGGACACCAAGGATGGGGCAATCTGGAGAACATTGTCTGTACATACACAGGTGTCGCTAAATTGGCCAGCTGTGCGCTAATTAGATTACGATTATTACGGACAGATACACCCACCCACCTCTACTGTGCAATGAGCGGTCATAGGATCAGCGGTACAAGTCTTCCTCCACAAATTCTTTTTTCCTTTTTTAATAAAACGAACATATTCTTTCACGAGTTTATAAACTCTGGCGAACTAGTGATGCTGCATCTCTAATCGTACATTGCCCCTCGTCAGGAGAGCGCAACTGGATTTACAACTATCTTCACCTATAGGAAACATTTCCAATGCCTAACTTTGAGTCTAATACTAACATGATAAAGTTGTTCATAGTAACGATGCCTATTCAATCTAGGAGAGATTCCTCCAGAACGCGCAACTTTCATGCCACCACTGGTTGTGAAACGCGCGTAGGATGTTCCATTGGCCATTAAACCCACGCAGTCAGATCAGATGCCGGCGTACTGCCTAGGAAATTCCGCCGTGTTCGATGAAGACCGCCGCACTTTGAAATAGTCAGGTACCGCTGAGCGATAAGTCATGTATCCATTTCACACACAATGCAATCGTGTCCGATCAGTCACGAAGCTGGGGTCTGAAAACACAACAGCATCGTTTTGGGTGTCTCCAAGACTAAAAACAAGACACGTTCCCCGTATGTTCCTACCGGGATACCATTCATCAAACTCAACTTAATAATAGCCAATGGTAGTCATCTTTGTAACGAATGTAGCCGTTTATGATCCACACAATGGTTCACCTGAAAAAATGAAAAATATGAGGCCTTAGAGACACATAATTTGATTAGCCAATTCACGCATCAGTTAAAGTTAACAGTCAAGACTCCAAACACTATAAGGGAAAACTTTTGGAAGGATCGATCCATTACTGACATTCTATTCAGTTACACTTATTATTTAGTGTGTATAATCTTTGCAAACTCCATTATCCCTGAGTTTCTTTCAAAAGAAAACTTGTTGACCTGTGTTTTTACTCCACAAAAACCTGCATGTGAGGAACTATTCCAATACGGATCGAACTGAACAACAAATATACAGTATTTTGAAAACCTCAAAGAGCTGTGAGAAGATGGTGACTTTGGTAGGTAAAGAATGGACTGGAAAAGAAAATGACAGAGACCATTGTAAGGTTAAAACAGTGGAACTTTTATACTCGATTCTTAACCGTTTTGATTTCTTCAGAAGGCCACTGTGATTCTGATACTTAAAGGTAGACAAATGGAGTAGCAAATGACGTGATCAACTGGAACTCGTTGTGCTTTGTCAGCTTGATTGAGGTAGAGAGATGACGTGAACAGACTAACATGTATGATAGAACAGGTTGTAGAAGACTAGAAGCAAACCCATATCATACGGTTCGCAAGTTTGGTCATTTACAGATACGTAAAATCGGTCAGACTTAGTATTGGCTACAAACAATAACATTTCTTACAAGTGTGCATCGCAGACGTATTTCATCCACTCATACGGTGTATCTCACAGTTTTTAAAAAATGTGATCCACTGGCTTACAGTGATGTTTCACTTAGAATATGATGTAGCACAAGTGATATGTTGAATTCCGGCATTCATTAAGGAGATAACTGTTCCGTGGAACAGAATATTTAAACAAAATCATTCACCACAACCTCCTTGAGAAAATTCCTGCAGAATCTCAAATGTAACTGAGTCACGTTGTTTACCCGTTAAATGTCCCACACGGATCGTGACGATTTTTTCAGCGTGCATGTATCTGAGAGGAGGCACTGTTGATGGCAAACAAGTGTTTCATCTCCATCACATCTCAAATCTCGAAAAGGCCCAGTCTGTCTCCAAATATTTGCAGTAGAATCTTAATCAGAATACAAGGGTGTGTGTGGGATGATCAGTCGGTGGAAACTGTTGTTATCAGATGGCGGACTCAAATAACTACCGGAAAGTAGGGGAGTTTGGTTTATTACCATAACTGAACATCACTCGAGATCAATCACAACTGTTGCATCTCCATAGACTTTTCCGTCAGCCCCATTCAAAATGAAACATTAGACTCGAGGTTCGCACTTGTTAGAGCATACCCTTACCACGGCCGGGACTAGAGCTTTGACCACCAGTAATCAAAATCCCGCTCAACAAATTAATGATTTCTGTGATTTCAACTTGGAGAGAAGTTCCAACCGAGGGATCATTGATTGAAGTTAACAGGACAGTTGCTGTATCTCTTCTCGAGGAAATCGAACAATCAGAGCATTACTCATAAGCGAATGTGATTGGGCGTTCACATGAGGATTCAGTCGTGCTTAACATGAGGTCAATGGCGCAGTGGTTAACATGGTTGCTTCATCCAGGCTTGGCCGGTGGTGGTAAGGATATGCACTACTAACGGGCTTTAACAGAAAAGAAACCCAAATCTTGCGCTTCTTTTCGAAAAGGGCCGATCAAGGATGCGACAGCTGCGAGTAACACTCAGTTTATATAATCAAATAACTACCTCAAAACTAGGTAAAACGTCATGATGGAGTAGACTTTCGGATTACATGCCCTCAACTTGATTATGTTAACAAGTACTTACAAGTAGCAGAACAGCAATGGTGTAAAGTCTCAAGAGGACAGAGCGCATTGAGTGCCACACGTGAGATCGTGACTGAACTTTCGTGTGATATTTTAGCAAGTCTCGTGTGAGACTAACAGAATCCAGGTCAACACACTATGCCTTGAACCTAAGAGTTCGAATCACGGACAGTTAGATGTACATAATGAAGGAGCTCTCATAATCGTCAAACTCATTTTTGCTATTGTCCTCTGAAGTTCATCGGAAGAAAAGTCAGTAAATGGAGGTGTGAAGGACGTGAGTGGTTTCCAGAACAGTCATCACTTCAAGAGGATGACCAACATTCCATACACCGTTAGTGTGTGATGAACAGATAACTTCCTCAAAATTACAAAGAACAAAAGCAATGTATTTGGACGGTCCAGTCAAGGGTGTAGACAGTGTCTGTGTGAATTATTAGATATGCGAAACTAAATTTCATATCTACCAACCAAAGAACAAAATTCGAGACAATAGGAGCAACGCACAAATGCCTCCAAGGTCAAGTATCTCGATCAGTCAGTCTAGATTACCACTGATAAGTAATCATCGATAGAGTCTTCAACATGGAAGAAAATATATCCCAATGAGGTGCCTTTGGTTAAGTAAACAGCCAGGAAGTCCGAAAGACAAAATCAAAAGCATGGAATGCACGGCTTGGTGATATTGGTAAATGGAGCACGGCAAGTTCGCTTGAGAATACACTCAGTGGCACAATCCCACCAAGGTATAGGAGGGAGAAAGATCTTTGCTTGTGCGTTCCTGTCTCTTTGTTGGTCATATAACAACAAGATCGTTCTTGCAACCTGATCGTGAATCAGATGCTAATCTGCAATGGAGGAGTGGTGTGCACACAGAGTAATTAACGTATTCCCAAAGACCGACCGTCTGATATATTTGCCAACACATTGGTAAGATAGTAGGTAGATGTGCGTGGCCGTGCAGCCATGGTTTCCAGTGAGCTAGCAGAGTTGTGACCACAAGACGCCTGACTTGCGAAATCGTTTATTGCTTGAAATCCCTCACTAATTATGCGAACACATAGGACAACGAAAGTGTACACTAATTTTGCATGGCTGACATGTATGCACACCCACTGGGCAGCAATACACTGTTATTCGCCCTGATGGCACGTCTCCCATAGCGCGTACACATTATTGCAATAGTCGCTTCCAGTCTCTTCCCTTCCCGGCGTTGAGACCAAACCCTTCAGTCCCCGAATGTAGGTACTATGCTACATACAAACGGAGGTGCATGTTATACAACAATAGACAGTCAGTCACTCGAAATTGTTGTTCTCAATGAAAGCTACATTAGAGAAGTTTCTGCCAGGTTCGGATTTAATATTACTGGTCATCTTTAAAAAATGTGCAACTCAACTCAACCTCTACTGACTCCTTTCAATAATTCATTATCGATTGACTCTCTATCAAAGGTAAGGTGATAACTTATAATCACATATACCTCTAACGAGGATATCGGACACGACTCAACAAGCTACTTACTGATAAACTTGCTTTTAGTGGCCTCGAAGGTAACAGTGTTTACTGGATAACTCTCTCAGAGCTTCGCTTTCTCAACAAAGTATAGCATGGGCTTCCCCATTTACGTCAAATTAACCAACTGATCATGAAAGTGTTACAAAGATTGCTTATGGGCACAGCCGATCAGTAGTTACAGCTTCATGGAACAATTGCTTGGGTGCCTGGAAGATTATTGAATCAAATGGAGAGTTATGGTGAATATAATTTACCCGACTAAGTTCCATTGAACAGCAACGTCCCGAGAGTGTACAACACGAGCCTCATGGTATTCGTTCGATGCTGCTCTACACAAATGACCGGAACATGACAATTTCGTAAGATGTGAAGACACTTCAAAACGACTCGAAATATCTACTCATTTATTCATAACTAACTATTCATCGCTGAACACTTCCAGATGTGACCACGTGTACCAGACCTCAAAGTGGTTCTGACTAATAACTGGGCAATCAGATGATACGAAAACAGATGACGTAAGACTCAAATCTGTTTACAGAAATCGTTCGGCTATGACAAAAAAAAGCCACAAACGGCCCTGAATCCTTTAGGAAGAAAATGTGGGAAAATTCGAAACTGAGCATTCTTCACAATCGTATGTATGACACCGAAACAAACATGCAAGTTTACCGCCTGTATCCGACAAAACTGTGTACTTATTGAAAATTTTCAAAGACGAGCTCCCAAAAGAGTCACAGTGAGTTGTAATGAACTCTTACCTAGAAAGGCATGCAACCTAAGGTCAATTCTCAATTAGCTACAGACAATTAAGAGCTTATTTTCAAAAATAATTAGATTTACCTTCATGCATTTGTAGATATTCTTTAATTAACTGCGTACAAGTGAATAAATGGTCATTCTCTGGAAACTAAGACTCGTTAAGAGTCAGACTACTTCATAAACAAGAATTTCTCTCGGTTACGATCCACGCATCTTGAAAAGCATGTGGTCACGAGTGAGATGTTCTAAATTCTACTCGATCAACATATGCGAGTGTTAATCGGGTACACTTTCCAGCCGTATTCCCACAGGTCACCAGATATGTGTCGCACTATAGGCCACCTTGCATTTTTGCAAGTGTGTTTGTTATTTCTTATTTGTACGTTAATCGACTTCATGGGTTTACTGCTCTCCTAAAATCCACGGACCTTCCAACAAATTCTCCATCTAGCAAGCTTGTATAATAATATATTCTTTCTTTCTTTCTAAAACCTTATGAACTACGACGTGCATGGACATCAGGAAATATCGTATAGATCACTGATTGCTACGGCCACCGATTGGATTACAGTCTACTACCGTAAGGGTGGTACATGTACCACGCCCGCTACGGCTTCAGGGATAGCTAATCAAAGACGATGGACAATTTGTACAAACTCATTTTGAGCTTAATCACATGTAACGTGGAGTCTGAGGGTAAAAGATCGTGCTCAACAATACTGATCAGTAAATGTTTGTCGATGAATGGTGTAGCAGCCCGCATTGTACGTTTCACGGCCAGTATCCTCATCTTTACTCATGAGTTACAAAATAAGCTGCCAGTATATTGTTTCAGTATGAAACGTTGACGATAATGTATGCCAATACTTTTCTCCAAATTTCATTACACAAACATTAATCCAGAATTCCTTTGCAGTTGTCAGCGGTAGTCAATCTGCAAACAAAACTCGAGCCGAGAAGCATCATGTTATGAAAACAGTCTTTCATTCGCAGCCAGCTAATCAAAATAACAGGCTGCGCCTCTACCTTGTTGTCGTACGATTGTCGTATTCAATCAGGTGATCCTGAGTGCTTATTCATTGGGTAAGACACACGAGAGAGAAGAACATACATCGTATACTGCGCAATACGTAGAACAGTTGTGACACAACAGAGAATACAACTAGGGAATGAAGTTCAAATAGAAGGTAGCCGCCTTGTTCTTCTGTTACACATAAAGTGCATGTCTGCCATCCTGAAATGAAAACAGGGAACGCGGTGTTAGCCATAGATCAGAGTAAATTAGCGCGCTGGCTTGGTTTCGGGTATCGCTTTGGATACAAACGAATGGCCCTCTGCTTCCATCAATTTACAGACAGGAGGCACACACAATGTACATAGCACAATCGGAACGTTTTAAAAGCCAGCATGATTGTGGCCTTCCTTACTAGCGTCGTATCGGTAGACGCGCATGATATCAGCATGATCAAAAATCTTGGCAACGCCGAAAACAGTTCCACATTTAATTTGTATTGCACCCAGGTGC
>JTDE01003947.1:51193-79356 GCA_014338405.1 Paragonimus skrjabini miyazakii
TACAGTCAATCACTGTTTTGTATTCATCCACCTATTTCCCAGCTTATTTATACGAGCGTTTTTTTTTGTACACGATGCTTGGTCTTTGGAATATTTTCTGTTGGAATCCCATTTCGTCAGCCGTTTGAACGTGACTCGTTCTGTCCCCTCCTTCTCATAATGGTTGTTTTTTCTCTTAACAATGTGGTCTGGTTTGCTTGGCTTTTGTTCGAGAGGGTCATACACACATTTAACAATCAGATAATTATTTCATGAGATCAGTTGCTTTTCTCGTAGATGCTTGCATTCGGTGGAGTTGTGGACCGTGTAATAAAACTTACTTTCTAAATGGTTGATCGTAAACACGGATTGCTAGGCGGAACTCCTGGTTAACCGTTACCTGTTGTTTGATAAATCTTGACTGTGATGTCAAGGTAAACAAGGCCGTCTGGATTGTAAACATTCACGAGTGATGTGGTACGGTTGTGACAAATCCGCAATTGTTATACTTTGTTGTCTTGTCAAACTAGATGGCATGCAAACATCGCGCTGTATTTCAGTTGATATCTTACAACTTCAATGGAACACATTTGTTTGACACTACCTTTGCTAGGCCGTTTCCATTCTATGAAGCTATGATGTATTTGGCCATCACCGATAATGATGTGATGAAAAATCAAGCAGAGTGTTATGCAGCAAATTGTGGATTGAAAACAGAGTGGTCATCAAGAATTACTAGTACATTTTTAAAGACCATATTTGTACAGGAAGATGCAAAACTGGCTATCTCTAGGTGCTCCAAGTCTTTGTCAGTGCTCGGGAGTTAGCAAACAAAACTGTCATAGAGGGTGTCTCACAACAGATATAGCGGAAGTGAACCATCTTTGTTGGGCTTTGTATCCAGATTGTGAGATCTAGTGATGATGGTGTCAATGTGGCCTTGTGTGAATCGAGGTCTGCAATTCCGTCAGGCAGTGGCCTATTTGGGAAGTGAGAAGGACTTCTGGTTCGATCAGCAATCTGGTCAACTTTTATGGATGATCTTTAAACCGGCAATGATGGGGCATGTTACTTGTAATGACTGCTTGTGTATCCTGGTTCAGGATGCAGGTCGCTTTCTGAATTAATTATAATTCGGAATGTGCCATCGATGTAGACAGCCGTATTTCAGTTGTACAATGACCTCAATTGTAACTAGTCAGGAGCTAATTTAGCACTATGATTGTCCACCTCATTCAGAATCAAAACGTTTTGATGAGTGCTGTTTACATCTATCAGCTGCAGGTTTAACCAATTTGTTGAAGGGATCGAGTTCAACAAGGAAGAAACCCGAGCTGTGTCCTCCCGCTGATGCTGTTATTCCGGTGTAGACTGCATGTATAGATCACGAGATATCGGCACAAACTATTCGTCGCTTTATAACGATCATTAGGACAAGATAGAATGCGATTATGAATTTGTTTTATGTAATCCTACATGTTCGAGTGCATTAACGGCATGCGCGTGCTTGTCGATTTGTTAATCTCGTTTGATCGGAATCAATTGGCCAGATGGATGGTAAGACAAACATGCATGAACACTGATGGTCGCCTGTGTGTTTGACCCTATGCCAATTGAGGTGTATGCTTATGTGCATGTCAATTTGTCTATGTTGGATCTGGCACGGCGTGATCCTTACCAAAGTTGATAAACTATATCCCTAAATATGTATCCGCCAAAGTGGCACAATGTTAGTTTTAGTTACAGTTAATTTGCTATCTTCAGAGGTTTCATTTGATTATCTGTGATTATGAATCTTGAACCGGCAAGATTACATTATTTGAAAAAAGATTGTTCAAAATAACTTGGAGACAAATCACCGAAAATAGATTCGCAGTCTGACTATGACTGCAACGCCGAGTTCATCTGACAGGTATTGAAAATTCGTTGCCACCTGAACTACAAGGAAGGCGAAAGTTGTTTCCGCTAATCAATTTGTGTGTTTGTGTAGGTTTTTGAATTATCCTATGAGCAAGGGAGCAGTACGGTAGTAATATGATCACGTTAGATTCCAAGATTAAATGTTTGCTAGGGATGGTGTTTAGAAAAGCATTTTAGTGTCAGGCTTTACTCAAGAGCTCGTTATTGCAATTATAGTGTCTTTCTGGATTCCCTCTTCGTTGACCTGCCTTTGGGATATATATATATATATATATATGTAATATCATATTGTCCGCAATGTTTTCTAAATTACTTGTTGACCGTCAATCGACAGGTTCTTCCTCATCGTGCCATCTGCAACTCTGTGTATCATACTGTACTCTGTTCCTGACCCTTGGCAGCAAATTAGAACCTACTGGCTGGTTGTGAACATCAGTCTTCATTTCGAGATTTCATTCAAAAATACCGAATGAAGTCATGGGAACGACAAAGTAGCAAACAGGACTTGTTTTCTGTGTTTGATCATCAAGCTAATTACAACACAATAAATATGAAGACAATAACAGGAGTTAGTTATAAATACGGTCAACAGAGGTTATGGACGGCGTGTTTGTTATCATTTACGCAATCACTGTTCCAAATCATGGGCTTGATTGATTGTGGACCAGGGGAGGTTAAGTGTCCGCACGAACGTCTTCTGAGCACAGAGATCAGGGTTGCGTAATCGGATGCTAATGGCCTCGGCAACGGTCAACATTCGGAATCTCACCACTTTTGATCAATTCCTTGGTACACGGTAAACAATCTGAAAAGCGTCCTTCTCACTGACAGAATGATTAGAGTCAGTCAAATGAGCAACAATCGCACTTGAAACCGTTTTAGTCATACCACTGTTCAACAATACATGATGATGTTCACGCACTCTGTCATGCAATCGCCTTTTAGTACGACCAATATATGATGCTCGACACGAGCGAACAAATGAGTACACACAACGACTGGTTGTAGAACATGGAAGTTTGTCTTTGAGTTGTGACAAGATAACGAGTGTTGAGCGGAAACTCACGCACATTCGAACGGCAAGGTAGGTTGTTTCGACTGACTTTTTGAGCTTTCTTGAGATAACTTCAGCCATAGGATCTCCCTTGAAAGGAAGACTAATAAACGCAAGCTTCTTATTCACAGAGGGTGGCTCAAGTTTCAACTCTACCGTCTGCATCGCTTTCTGAATGAAACGCATTGGGTAGCTATTCTGCATATACACTTCTCGTACAAAGTCTAGCTCAATTTGTAGAGTATCAGGGGTGCAGATCTTCAACGCAGACATCGTATGAGGTTTCGCTTTTGATTTAGCGGAATGAAACTGTCAAAGTGAATGTATTGGTAACTCCAGGTTTGTTTCCTGAACACATTCCGTTGGATTGAACCATCTTCTCTTCTTACTATGCCAACATCCAAGAATTTTATTTGGCCATTGTTTTCTGACTCCTGGGTGAATTTAATTCTGCTATGGGCTGAGTTAAAGACTGCCATAACTCTGTTCATGCTACAGTTCTCGTTGACAACGCAAAAAAAATATCATCAACATAGCGTTTATAAAATGCAAATTGTTCAATGACCGCACTCAATTGGTTAGTCTCCAGTTTGCTTATGAAAACGTCAGTTAACAAGGGACCTAGAGGCGAGCCCACTGCCACTCCATTTCTCTGTCGGTAGATTTCACTGTCGAACGGAAACTGAACATTACTCGTACAAAGCATCAATAGTTCTCTCAATTCGTCTTTTGGGATGCCCACCTGTTTGTTGTTAAGCTCAATGTAATCGCATAAATAGTCAGTTGTCTCTGTCAGAGGCACTTTCATAAATAGTGAGGCAACATCGAAAGAGAACATTCTTTGATTGTTTAGGTTCAGTCCTTGGACTGCGTCAATGAAGTGAAACGTGTCCCGGAGACTGTTTTGCTAGCTCCAACTTAATAGGTTCGAGCAGACCGGCAAGCCATTTGGCCAGAGCATGATAAGGCGAGTTGCACATATCTAAAACAGGTCTCAAAGGCAAGCCTGCTTTGTGCACTTTGGGCAGACCATATAACCTAGGGATTATTGTTCCAGTGGGGCGGACGCGTTCGAAAGTGGCCGAATCAATTATCCCCGTCTGTTTCAAACCACGTAATATTTTATATATCGCCTTTTCTATAGATGTTGTTTTGTCTTTCTCCGTACTTATCTTCATGAATGTTAAGCTATCAGATAGCATATCATTCATTTTGGCAACGTAATCAGTCCTGTTTATTAAGACAACTCCTGTTCCCTTATCCGGTTTGGAGAGCATTATATGCTTGTTCTTCTGTAAACACTTCAGTGCTTCTAAATGCTGCTTCGTCAAGAGCTGTTTCACTTGCGGTGTGTAGTTAAGGTACTGATAACTCGAGTTCACCAACGTTGGTTTCAGTCTTTCTTCGTTTAGAGATGATGATGGGGTTAGGGCAGCTAATTGGTCATTGAACTTCTAAATCAAGCTGGTTATTCTTACGACGTGGACAACAAAAATTAGGTCATAGTGACAGTGCCTCAAGCGAAATTCTGTTTAAATTCAAAGAGGAAAAGTTAGAAACATGCCGCTCGGGATTATTCGGAAATTTGGCGCACGGTTTCACAGGATTCAATTGATTAGACAGGTCGCCCATTCTAATGTCCTTTCGCTTGGTTGCAACACTGTTAACATACATCTCGAAATCTGCATGATCGCTTTCCGAAAACGCAGCTAATACGCATTCACAATGTGCTAACTTCCTCTCCGTCTGTCGAACATTTTCTACTATGGTGTCCCGTTCGCTGTTAGCATGACGGTAGAGTTGAAACTTGAGCCACCCTCTGTGAATAAGAAGCTTGCGTTTATTAGTCTTCCTTTCAAGGGAGATCCTATGGCTGAAGTTATCTCAAGAAAGCTCAAAAAGTCAGTCGAAACAACCTACCTTGCCGTTCGAATGTGCGTGAGTTTCCGCTCAACACTCGTTATCTTGTCACAACTCAAAGACAAACTTCCATGTTCTACAACCAGTCGTTGTGTGTACTCATTTGTTCGCTCGTGTCGAGCATCATATATTGGTCGTACTAAAAGGCGATTGCATGACAGAGTGCGTGAACATCATCATGTATTGTTGAACAGTGGTATGACTAAAACGGTTTCAAGTGCGATTGTTGCTCATTTGACTGACTCTAATCATTCTGTCAGTGAGAAGGACGCTTTTCAGATTGTTTACCGTGTACCAAGGAATTGATCAAAAGTGGTGAGATTCCGAATGTTGACCGTTGCCGAGGCCATTAGCATCCGATTACGCAACCCTGATCTCTGTGCTCAGAAGACGTTCGTGCGGACACTTAACCTCCCCTGGTCCACAATCAATCAAGCCCATGATTTGGAACAGTGATTGCATAACTGATAACAAACACGCCATTTCGTTTTATGTTTGGTTTTCCGAAGGTGGCTGAGAATTTATTTATGGCAATTCAACAGCACGATTGCCCGACCCGATTGAAATCGGGGATTGAAATGACGATGACCGCGGGGATGCTTATTACTTAATAGCTATGATAAATGTGCACTTTGAGAATACTACTGCCTTTTGCAATGGGTTATCCGAACAGTATCAAAATGCAAAAATTATGATTAATTGTGAATTGTGTTCGAGTTTTACCATTCAAACCCAGTACTGTTTATTCTTAATTACTTTGTAACCAAACTTCTATCAAATCATTCTAGTGCCACGTACTTCGGGCTACGAATTAGAAAATATGACGAGACAAATCTTGACTTGTAAGATGACGTTAACCAGTACATTCCGAGTATGCCTCCATATCATTCCAAATTATGAGTCACAGTTAAACTGTAACACATTAGCATTCATATGTGCGGTTATTGATCCAGTGGAAGATGAACTCTTGATATTCCGAAAATGTGCTAACTAGATCATAATTATTGATCCATGCAACGTCTTTTGTTAGTCGACGAAGGGAATGGACGGGTTGTGGACGGTCCAAATCATTGATTCGAATTTATCCGCTAATTAAAGCTAGTTTAAAAGAGCGCTGTCCTCATCTGAAAGTCCTAACGTATTATTTGTGTTGATTTACTTCATCCATTCAGACATAAACTTCAAACAAAATTTGGATGTTTCTAAATGTCCTCCGCCATGTATTGCTCAGATCCGGGTCAGGTACACTGCGAATCATTTTTTGAATTTGATATGGATTTTAATCAAAATATGTTCCACGAGGTATCCTGCAATTTGTGGTATGTAATTCATATCGGTTGGTTAGATTTGCTCAGTTGGTTGTCATAGCACTGGATACATCTGGGCGCACACGTTGGGAGAAATTCAAAATTTGTGATACGTTGTTTTGCTCCAAGCTGACCAAAAGAGATACTATGTTGTCGAGTACAACCCACAAGGATGCCGTGGCATTGCAATTGTTTGTTAGTAGTAAGCATTTTACATGCTGACAAGCCAACATGTTTTCTAGCCCACACTGTGGTGAGTACACGCCTTTCATGAGTAGTTTGCACATCGACTCAAATTAAAACTTGGATTGTTCTAATCGTACACAATGCTTTTTTGTCATTCATTGAAATATAAATCACTGAGTTTCCTTGATCCAGTTCACCAACGACAGAAGACATACGTCGCGAGATGTTAACATTTCGTTTACTCTCTTCAGTCACGAACGTAAAACCTTTGCATATATAGGGCATGTAGATGATAACAACAATACAAACAATGAGTGGTTGGGTTTACATAAAACAAGGCTTGCTATCAGTTTCAAGGCAGGCAAACTGCGTGAGTCAATAGTTTATGTACTCACAGGGCTGGACGGCGGGTATTGGTTAACACTGCCTCAGAGAAGGCAAGCAATTTCGGATTCCGATTACCCAACAGTACTTGAAACGGGCTGGCGGTGTCAGCAGCGTGACCTATTTCCATGATGTGCTTTGCAATGGATGAGGTCGGATTTCGTCTCAATCGCTCTGTTGCCACTGCCTATGGCGTCAAGGAGCACACCAACTACTTAAGCATATGTTATCATTTTCTGTCGATATAGACGTCATCGCAAGTTCTAGTGAAATAATTTCGGTTCTTCCTTTCTCATGTTAACCAAGCTTGTTTTTGAGTTGTAACCTACTTCATTCACTAATATGACAACGTTATATACATAAGCCTATGGTTAAAAATTAAAAACAAACACCGAATGATGGACATTTATTCAAACGTTCTGAAATCCATTCTTGGATCTATGGTCGAACTATATGGTGCTGGAACAAATTGCATACAGTTCACCGGACCATCAGTATGTTCCTGTGTTACTGGTCTATGTCGCATTTGATTGACTAGTGGGATATGGTGACCATTGAGATCAATGCGTCTACTGAAACACTTACGAGAATAGTTTGATTCCACGATTAGTCGCTGCTGTTACCCTCTGGACAATTCGATCGTCTTGTAGTCAGCCAGTTCGACCGCGTTACTTATGGTTATACAGTGTTACCGAAGATGTAGTTATTGATCTGTTCTTCCCAGCTTCAAGGAGTGCTGGTGTCCACAACGGTCCACTACTTTCAACTACTTTAAATTGGCCACAGACTTAGTAAGGAAAGTCGTGCATTGCACACACGCATCGACCGGATCTTGGATCATACAAGGATTATTATGGAGACTGTTTATGGGCCAGAAGATAATTTCGAATCTTGTATATAGTGATATTTAGAAGAGGCACACAGTGAATATTAAGTGTTTTGCCGCGAGGTTTCGAATCTACGAGGATATCTTTTATCGAATAACTAAATTAGTGACAGAATGATGCCGTTCTATTACTCACCGTTTTCGCCCGTCGGTATGTGTTCGCTGTTATTCCGTATCAGCAACGAAAATGCTAACGCAATGACTGTTTACATCCACTTACCAGCCGAACGAGTTTCGTGAAACAGAGTTTTAGGTGCAAGCCTGTTTCCCTTCTATTCTTGTCCACTCAGCCACTTTTATATGAATTGCGTTGACCTTGTATCCTGTTTCTGCGCAGTGGGGCCATAGTTGTGATCTTGTGTCGGTTCGTCTCATCGCTAATTTAGGTTAATGCACGCGTGTGCGCATCTATTTGTCTGCCTCTTTCATGGACTGCTGATCACGCCCATGACATGGAGTTGTGTAGACTGCGCCAGATTGTCCATGTCGTTCTACACGATCGTTAACCCTAATTAAAGCTCAACTGAATGTAACGTTCGGGATGTGTAAAACTTTAATGTTCAATGGTCGAAGTCTCTATTGTGCTGCTTCAGATGTGTTATGATGTCATTCACGTTTTGCATCCTGCGTGTTCAGCTCATGTGGGCCGTACGATAGAAGTCTTTTTGAAACTACCCGGGTACCCACTGAGAGTGAACAGTTTGAACCGATGTTTTCGATCCTGCCTTCTAAGTTCGGACGAGCCACAATGCGTGTGTGCAAATCGGAGCAGTGTTCTATTACAGCTTTTGAAGTGACAGTCTGAAAGATGGTTGTCGAACTGAATAATGACACACGATAGACAGTAGTTTCAAGTTTGCCATCAGGTATTCTTATGACTGTCGCGTCTAAAATCAGTATACGCTGAATTTTATCCTCCTCGTACATAAACTTATTCCATCTGTCATGATACTGAGGCAGTTCTTGAACTAGTCTTACTGAGTTCGAGGTAAGGCGACAAATATATCATCCTAATATAGCAGTCACAACTTTGGTACGTTTGTCCGAAGAGTTGCAGAATCAGAGTGCTTTATTACATCTGCAAGCAATCCCGATATAGCTGAACTTGTCTGTATGCCTGTTTTCTGTATGCAGAAATGCCTGTCCAATTGCTGGTACATGTCCATCCAGAGCTCCACCAACCGGATAAATTTTTCTGCCAAAAGCCTCGACCCACTAAGTTGATAGTCGCCCTCATTTATCAGGCGTTTCAAGCTTCTTATTGTAAGGTTCTCCGGTTAGGTGATGAACGGTGATGAAGCATCCCAAGAAACCAGTGCGTCTTCTTTCTGCAACTCCACGCCATTAACCTGGTCCTGGAAACCAGCTTAACTGCTCGCGCCGTACTTATCGTGAGGCAGACATGGTCAGAGCATACCAAAGAGGGAAATCACCACTTACTGATTCGAGGCCATCTTGGATGCAACTGTTGATATTAATGACATCCGATCTTGTTAGGTCATTGGTTGTCCGGATAGTCATAACATTGGTCGGCCGCCAGGTCTGGGGTATACAGAATGTCCTTCCGTTAGTGATTGTTGTTTCTCACGAGTTATCACAGTCTTGAAGATTACCAGCCGTTTCGGAATCTTCTGGAAGATTGTTCACCTCGATTTTGTTATTCCATCTATTCTACACGACCATGGCGTTACCTTTGTCCCTGGGTGAGGTGACAATCTGAACGTTGTTCCTAGTCGTCCTTGATGTTTTATTTTCTTCAGCTGCTAAGGTATTTGTTGACTTCCGACTGACTCTCTGTTCATACTTTGACCTGGCAGACTGCCGCACTCACTTATTCAGACCACCGAGTTTCAGTACTGACTCAAATGATGTATTATATTTTGTGGTGGGTGCATCTACATGATTGAATCTGGGACGTTTCAACACTTCGGTTGTCAGGTGGTGCTGTGATTAAGTGTATCCGGGTTCGACACATTATTGTTGAAACAGACTGAGGCGCGGGAATTTAATCTTGTTTTGTTTGAGTCAATTTCTTCGTTTTGCTGATCCACTGGGAATCAAGTAGATCGGTAGCTGCTTGTTTAATGTTTTGTATTCGCTTCTGTATCGTGCCAAATACCGGTGGACAACCTTGATAAGTTCACAATGCATTTGTTTCTGATAACTCTTAGTGATAACCTTTGCACGTCCTAATCGAGTCGGCGGATAGCATGTGACGCTTTCAGTGGACAAATTCGGACGAACGCGGTTGTGTAAGGTAAGCAGTTACCCACCGGTTGACATGGATTTTTCAGTTCGTCACATCTCTGAGCACGTTGCGTCCAAACCTTTGATTGTTCATGTAGAATCGTTTCAACTCATTTGACATAATTAAAAATAATCGGAACAAGCACACTGTGAACGGTGAATGGCTTCCTGTAACACTTCACATCCACACTAGGATCCTCTATCAAAGAAAATGTGCAACAACATAGTTCATCTATGCCCTGCATCATAGATGCATCACAAGTTGATCAAGTATCTTCCGATTCTAAGGTCTAACTCCCGGCTGATCTGAGTCCTATCACATTTGGAGCTCGACATTCACCTAATTAATGCTGGTTGATGGTCTCACCGTAGTTGTCCAATCTCCAGATCTACAGATAGCTTGAAGCTCTGGGGAAGTTTTAAATTCAACCATCTGAACGTAACTGTGTGAGACAGAATCAGTGAAACGACTATTTGAAACTTCGTATAAAAGAACTGGATGACAAACCAAACTGTAAGAGTGAAACCAGACTGGTCACAATATGTGTAATTCCCTAAGACCGCAACGGTGGAGATGTCTTCCGTTGACTGTCAGCAGTTTGTGCCGTCACTGCTTTCGTTATTTACAAGATGGAAGCTGTGAACCGTGCGGTGTAGCAGCATTTCCGTGTACCTAAACGAGCCAAACAATTACCCAAATGTAATGCGCGGGTAGTCCCCAAGGAACCATCACTTTGCAGTAGAGAGTAGCACGCATTTGCATCAGTTATGTGAGGGCGTTTTCTAAAATGTTATTCAATAGTGTGCTGGACGAGGTGCAGACGAAAGTTACGCTCTGACCTGGAGTATTCTCCACAAACATCTTCGATACAATTGTTTGGTTTTCAGACCCACAATGAAGAAACCGTTAATGGATCACGTTTTCACCTCGACATTTTTATATCCTTGACTTAGCTGGTTGAGAAAATAGGTGTTTGTGGCGCTACTTTGATACAACTCAGGTTCTACTCAAAGCTAGGCACCGGTAAAATCATGGAGACAGTTGTAGAACGGTTGCATTGTCATTTTCGTTTGAAATGTCGCTGTACTAATTATTCGTTGGCATCGTTGGGCTTGATTTTGTGACGTAACAGTGGTTGCTGTAAGATAGGGCAAAATAATGTTTTCTGCAACAGTCGCAGACTACTGGGATCTTTTGGAATGCGAGGTCTGATGGTATTGGCTTTCTAGGGGTGTCATACTTTCGATAAAATTTGAAACCAGACCCATTATTGATCGAGCCATCTTTTGTACTCTTTGTAAGCTTTGTAGCTGTTCCGACCATTCAGAAAGATGCTTCGAGTCCGTATGAAGGTTTCTTTAAGGTTATGCAAGGTTGAAAGACGAATTACATATGACAAACTGTTTGTGACCACGACCATGTATATTTGAAGGATACAGAGGATGTCATGATTACTCACCGCACTTTTACGTATTCGTCTCTTCATCGTTCATTGTCATATCCAACATTGCTGCTTCCGACCATCTCATTGTAAAATTCTGTCAGCCATTCTGAGATAGGTGTGGCAGTTATGCTCTGATAAATAGAACTTAATGAATCCCCAAACAATGGATCCGATGCTTCACCTATTCGAAAGTCATTCCGGAGACCACGAGTTTATTTAGACCACCAAAGCAACTAAGATTATATACTGCATAATCTTTACTAGGACCAAGGTAGAGTTCAGTGGAATATTAGTTATTTCGAAGATTGTTGTATTTTTAAACATACTTTAGTCACCTAAATAGTTTTCAGGAGTGAATAACGTCGTTTTCTTAACGACTTAATGGCTTTTGTCTCGTCCGTTCGATCTAGGCCGTTCTACCTCTGCTGAACCCTGAGACTTATTGGGTTATAGCGCAGTGGACTGACATAAGGATTGACTCATACACAGTGCGCACCAAGTTGGAGTGAACGTTTATGAAACCGGTGCATCCGCATGTAGATTCTGGAGTTGACGTCCAAACTCCTCATATGGACGATGAACGCAGTGATAGTGAAAGACTGAACAGTGCGGCACCTCACAGTTCAGCATCAAGTAAAGATCGGAGTATGTCCATGGATGCAGAGAAGACTCTAACATTGTTCCGGTATTCCGCAAGATTTATAACAGTCAATGTCAATTGCTTTTGTTTGCATACAAAAAAATTGCTTATAACGGTTGCTGGATTCATTGTGCTTTAAACTTCCCAACAACCGCACGATCGAATTTATCGACATACGAAACTGGTGATCACTTATTCCAACTTGCTGCATAACGATGCACATAAAGGCGACAATAACGTTGTCCGAGATGCCCAGTGTGCATTTATTTTTTATCTAGCCGGCTGCTTCGCACGACATAGTGAGTTTATGTGCCTCAGTATGTGTTGGTTGAGGTCTGTAAGAAACCCAGCTTTCAATTCTTGCTGTAGGATAGAATAAAATTTCACGATACTGGATAAGTGCTTACGGAAAATGAAGAGAGAAACAGTTATCTAATGAAATAGGATATGCTGAACAGATTTGGAGTCCTGGTAGTATCCCATTTCACGCACGATTGTCAATTCGCACAAAACCACTAGTTTGAGAGAAACTAGTGTCAATGAACCCCATATTCCTCTCCAGTATTGTCTGCATCATACAGGAACAACTCTTGGTCAATCAGTAGCCCAGAACTCTGCAGGTTAACCATTCACAATCTATTTCACTTATCTGATCTTTAATCTTTCAAGTCCATCGGTTGTTGGGTGTCCTTAACTACTACCTTCACTAGCTGTTCTTCAAGCGTTTGATCCGGAAGTATTTGTAAGTCACCATACAACACATATGTAGCTTTGTATTCTTCTCCTTGTTACACATGTTTTCCGATGAAACACATTGACATTCTGCGCACATTTTTGTTTTGACTTAGCGGGATCGGTCGGTTTATCTTTCGGGTGCGATGTTTCTGTTTTGTCTGCTTTTAGTTGGAAAAGTTGTGCTCTATCCAGTGTTTCCTTATTCTTCTGGTAATCCACCGTATTCTTCTTGGCATTTGCAACAAGTTGGCCGCCTCGCCTGGTAAACCGCGTCGTCTTGTTTGCCAGAAACGACAAGTTGGATAAGCGAAATCATGTTAATAATCCCTCCTTCCCTTCTGTCCAATTCAATCTTTTCTCAGAAATCTATCAATTTTTATTCTGTAAATCGAATCCATGATTGATACATCTAATTATAATGACAGTGTTTCCTGTTCTAAACCTCAGTCTCCGGTTTCCTTTCTTTTCGCTTAATCACGAATAATCATTATGCCTTATGCTTCTGTCTTTTACATTCTGAAATAAGTTGGCCAAAAATAGTCTTTCTGGTTTGAAAGTTAGATTAACTGCGCATAAACATGTGATGTATTTAAACCAATAAATTTCTGGACAGTGGTCAGTGTATCGACCTGACTTAAGTCTCCTCTTTGTTTGATTGGGGTTGCGTACATTAGGTGCTTCTGCGACTGAACTGGCTTCCTGTTATCGCTACGCTTTGTGCCGTTCGCCTGGTAGTTTTTTAAATGTAAACTCTAGTTACTAAAGCTACAGAAACCCTTTAATTGTGTGTACTTAAGCCACAGCTGAGTGCAATGACATCCTTTAAGTAGAAAGGGAGGAATAATGGACTGATTGCGGTCATCAGCATCACTATCCCCCATCATGGCAGCCATGAGCCTGGCCGAAATGTACTTTGGCTTGGGCCGGCGCTCCCCCTAACAGTGGTGTGGAATATTCCAGAATAAAACGCTACTAAGAAGTCTGAAAGTTATTGAAAGAAGACTAAGCGGAGGAACTAGAAATGGTATGGATACAGGTACGCAATTAACTGCGACACACCGTCATCTCGGATAACGTTTCTAATCAGTGGTTTGAATAATCACGTAGACTTCATCCAGGCAGGCAATACTTACCCAGTTTGCTCAGCAAGGCGGTCAGGGTCTTCATATTTCGTGACCATGTTGTGGTTTCACCCAACTGTTGGTGGTCTCAGCATGTAATGCATGATACAGCAAACACAGCTGGCATACGGTGTACGTGACCTAACCATCGCAAGCTGTGCACCGTGAATAGTTGACCAAGTGACCGTACCTCCCGAGCGTTCCGGAATACGCGCCGGCGAACTGCCACATTGCTCACGCCATCAGTCTATTTAATGTGGGCTATTTGGCGGAGACAACGATGGTCAAACACCGCAAGCCTGGTGATATCTTCCTTGTGAACAGGCTACGCTTCCAAACCATAGTGCAAAATGGAACGTACACAAGCATTATATACTCTTCCTTTCAGCGATAACCGGACGTCTTTTCGACGCCACAGATGACGCAGTGTGGCAAAGGCAACTCGTGCCTTTGCAATTCTCGCTGATATCTCATCAGCAATATTAGAGGCTGACGAGATAGTGCTACCCAAGTATGTGAAACTGTCCACAGTCTCAAGCGGGTTACCTGCAATGAGGAAAGTAGGAGTTGGAGTGCCCCAGTCTTGAAGCAACACTTTGCACTTTGAAGGTGCAAAGCGCATTCCATGCAAACTAGCTTGGTCGCCCAACACCAAGCCCACTGGACTCCTGAAGCGCACCCTCCAGAATGTTGTCCATGACAAAATTGAACAGGAAGAGGGAAATCGAACACCACTAGAAGCGATGAACGCCCGACACAGTTGTCCATAAACTCAAACCCTGCTTGCAGAATGGGCATACATTGATCTCAACAGATTCATGTATTTCACTGGTACTCCCTTGCGAAGAAGACTGCTTTAGAGAACGTTACGAGTAACTAACTCGAAAGCAGCCTTTAGGTCCAAAAAGACCACGACCGTCGGTTCTCTGTAAGAGTGCTGATGTTGCAAGATCCATTGCAGGGTGAAAATGTGATCGATGCACCCTCGACCGGATCGGAATCTTACCTGTTCTCTGCGTATCTGACTTTTTCTGGGCTTAGTGAGCCGACGTAAAATGAGGTCAGTGAGTAACCTGGATGCAACAAACACTATAATGATGCCTCTGTGGTCATCACATAGACTTCAGATCCCCTTTATAAGAACGGTAATTACTGCTGATGAACGATAATCACGAGGTACCTTTTCAGAGCACAAAGTCGTTTGGAAGAGTTTTGTCAGTTCTGATATCAACCTCTCGCCACTGTCTTTGAGGAGAGAAGTAGAGTGGGGGTCTGGTCCAAGAGCCTTATTGCGCTTCAAAATCTTGAACTCTAGGAACACTTCCGCTTCCGCCATCTGGAACGCAATTACTGACCATTCAGGTCTCATCGTCCACATGGTCTGGTTGAGGTCAGCTGAACTGTTCTTCAGAATGTTCAGCCCATCTGTCGAGTCAGCACGTGTGACTGGTGATAGAGGAATTATCTTTTTTACATATGGTCTCACTTACATCGACTCGACGGCCAGTACAACCACGGATCAGAGAAAAAGCCTTTTGATATTCCCAGATAAGAAAGACCCTTTCTATCTCTCTCGACTGGTAGATCAAGTAGTGCTCACGGTCTTTACGCAAGCTTTTAGTCAGCTTGCGTTTAAATTCTCGAGGGTCGTTATCATAATCACAACCAGGTGGGATCGAGCGACGCTTGTTCATGAGGTTTATCAACATGATCGAAATCCAGTTCTGTCGCAGCTGGACAGCTCCTTCGATAAGCAGTTTCTATTCCTGGAACCAGCTTAGGGCCTTGTGGAGTTCCAACAATATTACAGTAATCATAGTCTATCGTTCGTTGACGATAATATCATATATAACATCACGCACCATAACCTGAGTGGCGCAATACAGAACACTGACGGGTTATCAGGGGTTTGATTATTTTCAAGTTGAACATCACATTTAATTGCAATCTTCACATTCAGACAGACTTTCCAGCCAAACATTTTGGAAAGAGTTTCGTCCTCGTTAACATTATTCAGTAGACCATTTCCTGGTTACCGCAGAGAGTAGAACTACGGTCGTGAGAGAAACCGTGTTGACAACTGCACCAAATACAACAGAAAATCTACCAGTAAGATGAGGGAATATTGGTGAGACTGTTCGTCCGACCATAATGTTTTACCTTAAACTGACGTTGTATCTGTTCGTTGCTAGATTTTTCTTTGTATCTAGATTTTAGTAAGCGGTGAACCCAACTGGTTTGTATTTCACTTTTATATTTTCCGAACCGAGCTAATATTTGAGGTTCATCGGGCTACTCGGGTAAAGAACATTTTACTTCGTCCATTGCTTTATGTCCAGTGCTCCACAGCTGAAGGTGGTGTGCGTCTCTGGCGAATGGACGCATACTGTGTACTAGTATAGTGCCAAGCTCGCGCGTGGTCAGTCTTCTGGTCAGTCACCTATCGTTTTCATGAAAGTTGATGACGTCTGTTAAACCCACACATTAAGTAATTTTATTGATCTCATCTACTTTCTCCACTAAGGTAGGTTTTGGCACTGAACTATCAATTATCGGGAATCACATCTTCAAGTGTGTCAGGATTAGTAGAATCTACGGCATATTTTTGTGAGTTTATCAAATTTACTGCAGCATTGTTGGAATATTGATACTGAGGCTTCGTTTGCGAACGACGAATTGCGGTGCTATCAGTCCATTGCATCATTTCATGAGCGCTGTCTTGTTATCTGTTGCTCGACAGCAAGACCCGCAGAATCTCCTGTCGGCTGATAGGTTTACAAAAACTTTGTCTTGTAAACAAAGCAGAAGGTACAATTGGGATAAATATTTCCGGTCATTGTAAGTACGAATGAGTGAAACCGAAAAACGAAATTTATCAAGATTTGTGCCACAATGGTCCGTGTATGCGCCATGCCACAATAAACGCGTGCTTGACGTAGTTGTCTAATTCTTTGATCTCGCTTAATTTTGTGTCGTGCTTTACGATGCTTACGACGTGCGATTTTATCTCCGTCTACCATCTGTCAATCTAAGAATATTACATTTCCATCTGTAAGCAAACTTTATACTACTAGTCTAAAGCAGGCTTTCTTGACAGTGGTGGAGTGATCACGTGTTCTCTCTGACATTACACACCACTAGGGTCTGGTCTACTGATGAACGTTTCGTAATAGCTGCTGATCAACCCTCTGGTCGTCGTAGGAATTACCAAGTGTAATAGTCTTCAGCTCTCTTGGTCATATTCTCTCGATTTCCTAATGTGACTGGTGTGGTATAGAAGCAAATACCAGTAACTAAAAATATATTGGGACAGAAAATCCGCTTGCGGCACCTGCTTATCAGAGTGGTAGATGATCCTACAATCGCAGGCTGATCAGGTTAGATTGTGTCTCAGCATTATTGCCATGGATAGTTTAGCAAATGATTTGTGGTGATCAAGGAAATATCTTAGAGCCGGTGTGTAAGTATTACCAATCTTCACGCCAGCGGGAATGCGGTTGGCAGTTCGTTTTGTGCTTCAATGTAGCCAATTATTGACAGCAACTCATAACGGAGGGACACAAATTGAATGATCTAAATAGTGGAGATGGATCGGACCTGAGTGCGTTTGACCGAGCAGAGTAGAGGGTCACATTCTATCTCTACCGATATTGTGGTGAAAATCATAAACGAGAGAAAAAACTCGACATCGGGAAAACTTACTCAAAGTATTGGAAAGAGCATCCTTTTGCAAAGCAATGTGAACCACTTTGCATCAGAAACAACAATAGGGAACTGAAGGTCTGACAAATGCAGAACGATGTACGGGATGCATCCGAATGAAAAGTGAATCGGGTGAGCTTATTACTGGAGTCAGACGACTGCAATTTTACTTAGACTCCTGCGCATCTCCGTCATAGAGCTCTCTATTACTCAACAGCGAAAGTTGAACGGAGAGGTATCGTATATCTTGGGAAAATGAGTTTGCCGATCACTAATCCCAAAAACACCGAATATTTGTTTTTGATTTTCGATTGCGGATAAAGATTCGACACGAAACTTGAGTTTGGATGTTCTTCAACTCACTAGGTTGAAGCTTTCTTCCAGAAAGTTTACCGTGTCTGTTGCAGATGTCCAGGACCTCCGATCACAAATCCTCTATTTAATTCAGGTGGTATATCGATTACCATTAATCTCATTATAGCTAAGAAGGCGACAAGAGTTGCTCTCACTCTCAGATTAGCCATCATCGAACAAAGTAAAAATCAGCAGAATACGTTGAACGAGTTGAAAGTTACTGGTACAAAACCTACATATAACAAAAAACGGAATAACGCACGGTTTCGTGGCCCGCTTGCTAGGAATACTCTTTCTGTCGATGGTTTGAATTCAGCCAAAGCCGCAGTTTTCACAGATGTGTCTCATTTAAGTCAACAAATCTGCCAGACCACTTGCTAGTAATGCAACTTCTGTGTTCGACGCTAACGCTGGTGCATTCCAGTGTGAGCTGTTTGAGAAATCCTGCCGGGACAGTCGATTTCTTGAATCATTTAGCGGAGTCCATACGAGACGGGTGTGTAACAGAGTCGGAAGTTGAAAGTTTCGTGCTCCCAACGTGACTTCATAGCTCAGCTGGTAGAGCGCTTGCCGTGTTTGGGCGTGCTGGATCTGTGATTGATTTAAATCCAACTGAATCCTTGATTTTTCACAACTGTGTTTTCGTTCATTCACGTACTTGTCTTATATAGCCTTTCTCCGAATAAATGTGGATAACAAACTATGCAATAAAATGTTTGAATTTCTCAAAATATGGATTTTGTTCTATAGATGATTTCGACTGTTACGGTACACCCATTCAGACAGTGAGAGCATGTGGGTATGACGGACGGACGAGTTGATGTGAAAATAGTCTTTGACTTGTAATTTATTTGTTGAAATGAGCTGTAAATTCATGGAGCCGCAGGTCCTCATCGCAGGACTGCGTATTGTTTGGTTTGTGTGGCTACCTTAATGCAGGACGTGTTCAAAATAATGTGCAGCAGTGAATATTCATTCCTTTTGATGCATGGCATGGAACTGTGATAAAAACTGATTAGGTGTTGAAACAGTGTTCATGGCGAAGAGGCAATCTAAACATTGACAAAGTTAATGTGTTGGTGGTACCGACACTAACGTTGTTGGCAGGATTGGAACCGCTGGGCATATAGGGCCAGAAATCATAAATAATTAGAGCGCGGTATATCAACCTACCTACCAAGTCTTTCGGGTTACAACAATTTCGAAGAAATCATTGGATGTTTATATGTATGCTCATCAATGAACATCGTTTTGTTGGAAATAATAAAAGTTGACGAATTTCGACAATATTTCACCCGGGTTGAATCAAGTTCAATCTTCTTGAAGGCCGCATTGTAATCCGAATTGTGACAACTAGTGACGGACGTGGCCAATACTTATTTAACTAGGTTGGGTGCGTTTCTAGGCGTTTTCAATGATTACCATTAGCATTCAGCTACGAGGTGTGGAGCAAAAGTTTACAGAAACCTCCACCTCAGACGCCTTATTGACTAAAAGTGTCAGTGTGTTTCGTAAACGATGTGCTGATATACGGGAAAAGAAGGACGGAGCACGACGAGGATATCGATGCGTATCTGCAGTGGTGTATATCACAAGAAATAAAGCTGTTGCAAGATACAACAAATATTCAGATAACGAAACTGACGTTTTGTGGCCATCCACCTACAACTTAGAAATCAAAGAACGATTCAGACAAGGCGGGTGCGATCCAGAATACCTCGCCATTCGAAGATGGAAGAAAAACTTCGTGCCTAGATGTTGTGATCTACTACTTAGTCGTATTCAACACCAGACTGGCCGTGTAATTCGACGGGTGACATAAAAAGGAGTCATGGATGTGGGATTATATTCGGCAGCACGGTTCGACGAAGTCAATAGGTTGATTTCTAAGAAATGCTATGTCATCAGTTTCCTCGGATAATGTTACATGACGCTAGTCCATCTAGGCTTGGAGAAGTGCTAATACAACAAAGAAAACCAATGATGTGCATAGGCAGAAGTCGTCCGGCGTTGGAACGAAACTATATGCAAATCGAAATGGTGACGTTAATTATCAGTTTTTCTCTGGAACGCTTCATCACACACATTCGAAAGAAAGATAGCTGTACATACATACCACAAACCTCTGATGACAATAATATAGTAACCAATGGGTGTCACCCCCCGATGTCCAAGCAAGATGACAACCGGGTTACAAAAATTTGAAGGTGAATCAGTTTATCAGTTTGCGGATGACGTACATATCACTGATATTTATTTTCCTACCGACATACTGCGTGTTGCGAAGATCTATTCTAAGTTCAAGACGATTGTTATTACAAATTTGCAAAAAGATTGGGCTGTAGGAACCAACTAAGAGGGATAAAACTCTTAAAGTGTTGAGTAGCGTGGTAAAAATTGCTGGCCACCAGAATAGAAACGTCTGTTTGAAGAACCCGTATGTTTCGAGGGTGTTGATCAGCTTTATTAAGGGACGAAAATAAATGTTGAAGGAGGACGAATGGTCACGTGAAAATATTTGCACTTTAAGTTGATTAAACAAGTCAATGTATTATGCGTGGGAATAATCCGCTGTGTTTTAAGAGAAAAGGAACATAACTACTGTCCGGGTATTATAAACAATGTAAGAGTCTTCTATAGTGAGGTGTAATATTCCGTACAGGCACGACTGAATGCAAGTTGTACAAACGGAAGAGAGGTGAAAAAGAAGGAGAGACAGGAAACGCCTGTCACACGTTTTCTAAGACTCAACAGAACATCCATACTTAACGGTTGCAAAAAGAAGAAACATGCTGAGACATTGTCAGCCGCAGTAACACGGGAAGATTATATGGGGGAAAATCCAAACAAACTTGTGGATGTCGTATGAGCTGGTGCACTCCATCATGGTGAAAGAGTCCAATGTTGGAGACATCTTATAACGATTCGCAATGCAACAAAAAAACACTATAACTACGTGGCTCGGTAGAATACAAGCATTGAGCCAAGTAATAAACGATCGGTCTGGTATATCTCTTAAAACTCAAGAAAAGGGACGTAGATCATAAGGATAATGAGAAGCAGTCATGTACACTTGAGAGAACGAATCGCGGAGGAAAGAGAAGCATATGTTACGGGCACTAAATAATCGTCACCAGCAACGAGCGAGTACGTTTATCAAAGTGTACAGGATGTACTGAGTTTTGATTGCAGCGGCTTCCCCATCGAGTAACGCTCAACCACAGACCACACGCGAACTGCCGCAAACGGGACTGTGATTAACTGACGCCAGCTGAACAAAAGGGCAATCAGCTTCCACTGTCATTTTATTTGCACGATATGCTGCTTAAACATCGTTTTTACATTCCTCTCAAACTTAGAAAACCGAATTGTTTGAACCAGTTCTGCAGAAAGTAACACTAACATTCCAGACGCGATGTGACTGCTGCTCGTTGTCAGCCACTGATATAGCGACTGCCGTTTCTCGATAGAAAGGGAATTACATCAGCAGTAGTGTCAGATTGTGTTTTGGTAACTTAGTCATATGTACGGTCCAGGCTGGATATATATATCTCTATATACCTATAAAATGAACGGAGGGCATGAGATTATGCATACTGATGTCGAGCGTGGTTTCAAAATTACAATCATGTACGATTTGATTGAACACTCACTTGTGATCAGATTTACGAACGTACAAAACAGTGCAGCGGAAACACGTGATAAATCGTCCGGGTAATTCGAGCGGTAAGATAGGACATGCCTTATTATCGCTCACAGAAACGAATATTGTACACTGCGGCATGAAGCGGAATATTCGTAGTAAAGTCGAATAGAGTTCAACTGTTCACTGTCGATTTAAAATTTGCGTAATTCAGACACGTATTAGTACATCAAACAGTTGCGGTTTAGGTCGGATAAAGTTAACCAAAGATACGTTAAATTCCGTGATGAAAGATACTACTGTAGATGTATGAGTAGGGTAAAAGTGAAATTGGAATTCACAGAGGGCATTGGTTTCATAATTAGCTGGGATTACATTAGGTCTCTGAGATCTCTGATTTTTGACATAGCAAACCAAGACAGTGGCATCCGCGTGCAGAAGAAGGGAAAGTTGATGCCCAGTGCACAAACGAATACTGTGGACACAGAGTTAACAGGTGGACAATGACGATATTGTTTCCAGATTCCCATAGTGTTCATAAGAAGTCATATGCGGATAACTGTTTTTGGTAATTATCATCGGGCTGTTACAACTGCATAGGGTATACGCGTTTTAAATATAAAAAATAGAGTAAACCACGTGAGTCATTGAGATAGTCAACATTGGACGAATCACAGTCTAATGGATGGGTTTAGAAGTGTTGGTGAATGTGTGACATTACCACTCGTGCCTACCATGAGACAGGCGTTCGTCGTTGTTAATCGGTTCACGCCCACTTGGGTGCCAGGTGGCTGTGGAATAGTTGGTCAAGGGAGATGCATGGTTCGCACAAAGTTTTTTTAGGCGCAGAGGCAGGAGATATAGTGTCTGATGACAATAACCCTCTGCCGTTGATTACAGTTACAATCTAACAGGTTTGGAGTGGGCTTAACGAACCTTGAATAGGACGTGGAAGGCTTCATCTGGCCCAGTTTGATGACTGGTGTCAATTCGGTGAGAACCAGTTACCCTGGAAATTGGCTTTCTCGAACTGTTGCAGAGCCAATTTGGGGAAGTATTCACGAATCTTTTCTGACAGCCGCCTTGTGATTCTCCCAGCCTAACCGGCTTGACAACAACAAGTGAGAAAATAAACACAATAAGACAAATAAATCCTAATCAAACTACCTTTGGGATGTGGCATTAGCACTGGGCAGGTACTGAACAGTACGATAACCCGTCCTGAAGGCTAAACACTATCAGTGTCAACTTACAATGTCGGTAGGTGATAATTCCACTGGCAACTTCCCTTTGTATGATGAGGTGAGAGAAAAGAATTTTCCATTTACCTTCCAAACAATTTCATGCTCCATTTTTAGTTGCAAGTTTCTGTCCATGAATCGCTGGGGATATCCATTTTGTCTTAACATATTTCAAATATACTGAAGTGCATTCGATAAAGTATCTGCCTTGCATATCCGTTGGGTTCTGTTTGTTAAGCAGCAAACCAAACTCCACTTATGATAGAGAGAAACAAGTGCGTGTACTGGCCACTCTACGCTTTTTCCTATGAACTTCCCTTCGAATTGATTTATCAGTACTATGAGACATGGCAACATCTACAACTTCCATAGTGAATGCGATGTTGGGGTGCGTACGAACAAAGTCAACTGTGTCCTGTATTAGGCAGACTAATAATGAGCAGAAGTAATGATAATATTTTATGAACACCCGTGATGACTTGCTGGAAGAGAGGGCGAAGCAGTCCACAAGAATACTGACTGACGGATAAACATGGAATATTTAAAAACTAATATAAATATTATTTACTTGTTCTATGTTGCAAACGAACGCTTAAAATTATGTTTCGGCATAGTGAAACAAACTCATCACCACTTGTGCAAGGTTCGCTTTGAGAAATGATTTAGGGTATTCAGTATTGTGAATTTTTGTTGCTCATATGAGACTGTTCATTTCAGTTATCACTGCTCGTAGACCGTTGTGCTGTTGCAGAGTTTGATGTGAATGTGGATATTTTTGAGATTCATCCGATCCCCACTAATGACGTAACTAAGTGTTAAACATTGGTTCTATACCGAGTGTTCACAGTCTAGTCGATATTGGTATTTCGGCAGATCTATTTCAATAACCTAGATCATTCCCAAACCGAAATGACGGCACACCAGCCTTGCCAGTACAGTTAGCTATCGCAAGCTCTTAGCACTGGTCGGATGAACCAGATGGGATCGGACAGAAAGCGTGTGGGGTGTCCTGTTCATACTTATCATGTGCTCATCATTGCCTCATATGGCACATTCAGCTCACAATCTTGTGAACGTAGTATGCCCTCTACGTGCCCTGGGTTAGATTAACCTTCATTATTTAGGTTAAATAGTCCACGCCATTTCGTCACTAATATCATTGTTGATGGCAAATAATACTGCCCAATTTTTCCTTGATGCACTCAGTCGTAGCGTTTTGTAAAGATCATTCGACTAAACAAGAGTACGAGAAAATATTGCAAATTATTGTTGCCTAGATGACTTTCTTTCTATCCTCTGCTAACTGATCAAAGTGTGGTAAAGCACCGTGCCTCAACATGGCCTTGAGCTAGGGCAACTGCATTTTATTGGTTAAATAAACGATCGAATTGAACTGACGACGATTTGGATGCTGTACAACATCTTACGTTAATCAGATGAACATAAAAATGGAAACAGTTTTGGCTAGATTGCAGGTTTTGACAAATTCATGGTTTTGTTTCTAGCATCTTTGAGAACAGTGTATATTGACATTGTTTTGTCAATTATACCACCTGAATGTGTTTGACCGGATATTGGTACTGAATGTTCACTGATCGAACATATCCGCTCAAATGATGTAATGCCAGCTGTTGGTATACTTACACTTCGTTGAACTATCAGCAATTTATTTACACTTGGATAAAGCTTGGTATATTCAATGAGCCTACCACTTATTAAACTGAAAACTAATGCTGTTTGGTACTCACTGTCCAACGTCAACTACTGTTGTAGGAATGACGACTTTTAAAACTAACGTCACATATATGTACCACCAGGAACCGTTTGTATCTGTTTGAATTAACTGAACATTTCTGTCATGCATTACAGACGTTCATACTTCTGGTGGATTAATTTACAGACTACCACTAGATCGTGACTATGTTTACAAACTAGACAATCGCTTGACTAGTTCGGCAAAAATGAAATTACTGTATTTGAAATAATGTAGTTTTTCGGCAATGGTAACCTAAACGCTGTGTCACTGACAAACTGCGTATGGAGATTCAGTGCTAGTTGTTACAACAGTGCAATATTCCAGTCGTGCAATCACCTATTAGAGTTGACAGGCTAGTAACAGTATTCTTTCCAACAAATTCGACAATTTGAGATTGGCTCACAGCCTACCGTGGATAAATCTTTGTATATGATAATTTAGTTTCGTTTAATGTGAGGTTATTGGAGCAGTGGCCAACATGGTCGCTTCATGATAGCGGGCCCAGGATCCTGTCTTCATTTGGCAGGGACAGACAAAACTGACCAGCTCTAACGAGAGCGAAATTCAAGTGTACTAATTCTCTTCAAAGTGAATAACTGTGATTTATGGGGATGTGAATGCTGTAAATATTTGTGAATCATATGCAGCCTATGATTTTGTGCATGTTTTACATACGAGGTCGCGTTAATTGCGTAGCTGTGGTATTGTTCCGCATGGCTTTTACGTATACTTCAGTCCCCAATTTAATCAGACAAGACGACAAGAATTTGATCTTTTACGGACAAGTTGAAAGGTCACTGAATAAAACTGCACAAATCTTTCTGGATGTTCGTTCCATTTTGAAATAGGATGGATGGATATAGGATGGATATGGATATAGGAGACCATACACAAGACATAGGATGACTTGTTTGCAAATAGTTTGTTCACATCTTATCTCTTGTTATGACGAAATGAAAGCAATCACTATACAGCGAGCAAACCTAGTAATCATGGTGAACAGTGTGGTCTTAATAACGGTAACCTGGATGACTAAATTTTTCAGTGGGGCCTTCATGTGAAGCTTGCGACGCAGATACAGGAAATCGTGCCAAGAGTTAAACTCATAGTATTTATTATGTTAGATATGGTGAGACTGCTAGCGAACACTTGAGCGCCACAGCAAAGCAAAACTATTGAATCGAGTGCTTAGAGCAGCACTAGGTTGGTATGTTTTCCATCTAATCATAATGAAAACTTTAACCCAAGTGTCTAACCAGACGGGCATAGGGCTTAAAGTTGGTTGAGTTTACTGATAAAATGTCACAGTTTTACGCAGTTTAAATGCAGCTACTGATGGGTAAAGTCGGTAATAAGTACGGTCTGCGAAATATCGGCTGCACAACTCGAACTAGTTCTTGAGCCAACATTTAGAAGGTAATCAGCAAATGACAAGTAATGGACACGTAAATGTGGATTGAGCGTGGATAGTATGCCGTACTGTTTCGTTTGAGCGTAGAACTATTGGATAATACACCACAGCCGTGCTAACATATGTACCAACTGACTGTTACCCCAAATGTAATATCACCGTGAAAAACACAATCAAAACGGACAGCTTTATCACCCGATTTGTTTCTGATCACACAAGGCCGGCTCCAGTCAATGGATTGCGATAGTCTCAGCAAACCGCAAGAACCTGGAATTGGAATAACGTAATAGGATTCTGAATGCACAAGTTGGGTAGGTAATTTGACCATTGGTCAAGACGCGTCTTGTGACTACAGACATCGGTTGCCTGCCTGTTTCAACAACATTTCCGTTCTCCTGTAATGCAGAGTTTTGCACCCATTTAAGAAAATGTTCCTCCACTCCAGAGATCAAGCATCTCTCGGTTCTGCTTATGTAACTTTCTTTGCAGTTGTAAACAGTTTGGTAAATGCAATGTGAGTTGGCACCGACAGCCTGATTTCCTTTGATTGGAGACACGGGTCGCTTCTAAGTCTAAGCTAATACGCAAAGTTCGGCTGTGTTAAATGTTTGTTTGATCGAATTCACTAGTCTCTTAGATGCTCAGTGCACACTATAGTCACCTTTAACAGGTAATTCTATATAATTTAGAAGAGACCCATTTGCTAAAAATTTGGACTTCGGCTGGATTCGAACCAGCGACAGAAACACCATGCCCCTTATCAGTAATTCTATATAAGCCTTATTTTGTCTCACTATGATTACCTATTCGGACGGTGGTTCCGTTTTACTATGCCTTTTTGTGAACCTATGTGGTTAACTATCAGTTGGTAATATAGACGTGATCTGGTCTAATTCCCGCATAAGGCTGTCCTGAGTACAGCTTCTTATTCCTAATCTGAGTACTAAGTTTGCTATTACGCATTTGTGATAAATTGGTGTGAAACTAAATTGGAATCTACTTTTGGCACTGACCTTGCCCGCGGTGCTGTAACAAAGCGTTTACATGAGACGAACCGTAGAGTCTGTGGTCATAATGCATTTCATATCATAATTCTCCTTGGAGCGAAGTAACTTACATGGTTTAATAAAGCTAGTGCTATTTGTTGAACAAACCTGGTGCTGTCTGTCCGTAAACAAATGCTTGTCAATTCGTCCCATCGCCGAAAACCCACATGGTCCTTTAAGGTTGCTATTTTATTTTGTACTATGTAGCTAACTAAAGATTTTACCTCCACTCCAGTTTAAAATTACTTTTTAACATTCTGCCCACCGCTCACTTAATTGCACATGAAAATTTGGCCTCGTAACATAACTCTTTTTATCAGCGTCATGTTGCGTCATCCGAAAGCCAGTTCTCGAAACCGGATCATTCTCGGTCATTCGCTAGCCCTGCCTACAGTCTTCGCATGATTTTATGACAGTACTCTTGAAATTAGGAAGAATTTTCATAATGTTGTTAACTCACGTATGGTAGAAAAAAGCATGAACAAGTAAAGAGGCAATCTCACCAATATGAGGAAGAATGAGTGCAGTGATTGGTTTAAGACCTGGATTTATATCAATCGGAAAAATCCACTCGTTCTTCGATCCCTGTGTTAGCTGAGAAGCGACTTCAAAACTTTTTCTTCGTTCGTCTGATGGTCGTGTCGAGCTGCCAGCAGTGTTTTAAAAAACCTGACTTTCAAACGTTTTGTTAGTATACTTGTTGATCGGAACAATAATAAATTTGGATACTACCTGTGTCGACAGAGGTTGTTGGCTTAGATTGAGCCACATGGAGCCTTGCAATGAACCATTTTAATAAAGAAGCGAAGGGAGAAAGGACTGTTTGATGGACCGCAGCTAGAAGTCAGAATTGACAGTCCAACCCACTTGAGCTTATGGAGAGGTTGGAACCGAAATTGCGTTCGTAAGGAACGGAAGTGTATGCTTTCAATCTGGGTCAGATAGCGGATATAGTTAATGCTGCGTGGGATTATTGAGGAATGCCTTCTATACACGGTTGGCGGCATCCGAAACGGATTAGCCTGTCACAGTGACCGAAGCCAAAGGACGCCTGCGCTATAAACCATCACCGTAAGTGGCTTGCGCTGCACCACTTGCAGTTCCACTCACACACCATGTATCTGGTGTAAACCCGAAGGAATAAGGCCAGTAGGTGTGTGAGTGAGGCCTTTGTGTCCAGCTGGCC
>JTDE01003948.1:11553-27780 GCA_014338405.1 Paragonimus skrjabini miyazakii
GAGTCGGTGGCTACACCTACAGACTTTAGGTGAGATGGCAGCTAATGTTGTTTGACCGAATTGTCTGTGAAGTGAGTGCACTTAATGAAGTGAGGTAGTGAAAGCCGTAAGGAAACTGTCTTGCTGATGATGCCTTACTTTCACTTACAGCTCGGTTGTGTGCTTGCAAGGTGTAGGCACCTTGATGTTGAATGTTTGAATATGGACATTGCAGTTTTTAGTAGTCAGTTCCTTTCCGCTGCCGTTCTGTCCTTTTCACCCTTCCTGCGCAGAGCTTGTCGTTTACTTCATGATTGTGTGACGGTTAGGCATCAGTGAGAACCACGGATTTAATACTGTCTATGATGATGTACCATATTCAGAATCTTATATTTTGTAAAGGTTGCCATCAAACAACAAAGAGGTGTGGCGCGATCGTATCTCAGAAGTCGTTTTTTCAAACGGATTTGGCTCGACTCGGGTATTTTGTATACCTTCCGCGCAGTACTCACTGCTCAACGAAGACGAATGAATTCCCCTCAGAGGTACTTGTCTAGAATAATACGTGTGAAGCTATTAAAAAATGAGGAGAACTAAAAGCATTCTTGGAAGTTGCGGCGCCTAATTCCTTCTGAAACGGCTGGTCGGTAACCGTGTTAGTAACAGTCTTTGTTGTGTAGATTATCGACCTTTCAGAATGGATCAACAGAACGGTCACATTGAAGCAGGGGTGTCACTGCTGATTGTTGAACGTTATCAAGGAAAGGAAGTACAAATCAGTACCTCTAATGTGCAACTGGTAGTCTCAGCTGTATAGACACAAAATGAGAAACTGTCTGTGAATTATATCCGTAGAAACCTTCCAGCAAGTTAAGAAGAGGGAGAACACTTGCTGAACGTCTTAAGAGTTCCAGTAGTACGGTCAGCGAAACTGGTGATTTTAGGTGACTTCAGTACGCCTGAAGTCACACGGAGGGTGAAGACGGCCGTTCTTGACACATTTTTGACTTCTCCTGATCCAGCTTTTTAGGGGCAGTGCCTCTTCATTGTCGTAATCAATCCACGAGGTGGTGGTTAAAATATCAGAATACCGACTGGGGTGAGTAATATAGCGAGGATACAGTACGAAACGCTCGTAGGTGAGGATGGCCGTAATCTTTGCATCCGGCTGAACCGTCGTGGATATGAGCACCCGCCAAGCTCAGATGATGCTTTAGAAAGGCGGCTGGACCAGTGTTTACAAACATAGCCTGGAGTTAGGGTCGGAACTTGACGGCTTCATTTTAAAAGACGTATGGTGTAAACCTACAAATAATCTGAGAGTTGCAACAGATAAGTTTGTTCCAATAAGGAAGGTACACAGAAAAATGTCCTTTGTGATAAGCCACAGGAGCCAAGATGGTGAGTAAAAAGAGAACAACTTGGGGAAGGTCTAAAAGTAGGTTATGACCACAGAAAGCAGTCTCAACATTTGGAGACAGTAAACAGAGTACATTACGGTCCCGAAGGAAGGCAAGATGAATTGCAAACAGCAGTTAGAAAGGGATTAAAAAACCAACCCGCGGGCGTGGAATTTTGTATAGTTAAAGTCTGTACTTAGAACATTCGTTGGAAACGTGAAAGATGACACAGTCCTGTCGGGGAGAAAGTTGTAGTGTTTGCTGGATGCTCTGCCAAACGGCTAACGCTGAATAGAGAAAAGAAACTAGTGTGCATAATCAGATAACCAGCTGCGATATCACAATGCCTGCATTCATAGGTGTACCCACAGAGGTACAGGAGAAGTTGATTAAGTTGGTCCGTGGGGAAGCGGCGTATCCGACTAAAACTTAACGGGTTATCCCAGTGCCGCTAGCAGACTTACTAACTGCTCCACTGCGCCATTGTTCCCAGCACTACTTAGGTGATGCATCTCTGCAGAACGATTGAAAAATAGTAGAATTTATCCCAACACTTGAAGTCCCGAGTAGTGAAAATGATGATTGTAGTCCGTTTACCTCACGTTGATGTTGCTGAAAGGTTACGTAGGAGTACATAGCACCCATCTCACCAACAATGAAATACCCTCTGTTAGACAGCATGACTATTCGATTGAGGCCGTATACAACAAATCTTTCGTCCCCGCGTTGAAGTTACCAAAAGAACTGACGACCAAACAGTTGAAGTTTATTACTTAGACCTCGATGACCCTAACAACTGCTTACTTCTCAAAAGTTGGAGACCTGTGTAATCGGAACAAATCGGAAGTGAACAAAAATTCCTTAATGGGACATTAGTTATACGTTGCGGTAAGGGTACACTCTGACCTAGTGAGCGTCTCCAGTAGTCTCCAAAGACTCGGTTCTCCGCTTGATACACCTCATGTTTGTTGGTGGTCGTGCACGAACCTTGTGCCGTTCATTCTCTGTTTGGTGATGTGAAACTGCTGAGGATCCAAATACGGTGGCGTTCAAGGTCGATATGGATGTCCTAGTCCATCGGACAAAGGTGTGGAAACCACCACTCACTTTCCAAAAATGTGGACAGTTTGTTTTGAACGGGACAACCAGCATTCCCTGTTTTCTGACGGCTAACAATATCCATTCGGCAGCTGAATCTACAGTATAGATAAGACCTTGAATTTCAAGTTACGCACCGGTTTGAAGTCTCACCACAGTGGCTGGCAAACACCAATGCACCGCTTCATTAAATGTGCATGACAACCACCTCTAGGAAACTAGAGTACTGCTCCCATTTTAGGAAGCAACGGCGTGGTTCTTCCTCACTTAGGTAGTTTAGGCTTGGACAATTTTCGAAAAAAACTATTTTACTCGCTTCGTCTCTGATATTAAGCACAAGCCTTAAGAACACTGGCTAAGAGAAATTTACTTTTTCTCACTGGAAAAAAGATTGAGAGGAAGTTTAATTAATGCTTTTCGAATTTTGCGAGGGTTCTCAGGTTTTAGGGATCGTCAATTATTTGAATTCTGGACAATAGAGCAGTGGAAGGGCACCAGTTTAAATGAGAGAAACCTAGATCAAATCGTCATCATCATTTCAGCCTTGAGCCATACCTTTGAGTATGATGGCTCGGGCTGCCCTTGTTCTTGACAGTGGTCTACAACATTGTAGAGTAGTACGAATGTTTGGCGAATAAAAATAAAGCAAATATGCAAACACAACTGAAATTCACGAAGCAGAAAAGCCAACAAGTTTTCGGATACAGGCTCGCCGTTCACTTCTACACAGTAACATATCAAAGAGTGTTTCCAGCCGGTGATGTGAATGGTTTTGAACTCCTCAACCAGGTAGACGGCACTCACCAACTTTGCTCAGCGGGACGGCCAATACATTTATGGTACGTAAATCTGATGTCACTCGACCGCCTTGCGGTTTCTTGCAATCATCAGCAGCCACACTGAACAATACTTTGTGCGGCAAACGCTCCCTCGGCACACCGAGTACATGATCTAACCAACGAAGATTGTGCGTTTCCACTGTCTTGGTCTTTGGCCACGAAAATTTCCTGAATTCACGCCGACGGACTGTCGCGTTGCTAACACAGTCAACCCATTTATTGCAGGGTAGCTGACGGAGACAGCGGTGATGGAGTGCCGAGAGCCTAAATGAATCTTACGCACAAATAGGTCAGGCCTCTAATCCACAGAACGAAATTAGGTGCACTCACGCATTGAGGATAGGATCTATGGTCGACAAATGGACTCTGCAACGTCACAAGTGACGGAGGTTGGTGGATGCACTACGTGGTATTGATATCCTCGTGAGCACGTTGTCAACAATACTACAAGCTGACGTGATGTTACTGTCCAGATAGGCGAAAGGACCGACAGTCTCCAGCATTCTACCAACATTAACAGGAACATAGTCAGTGTTCACCCAATCTTGTGAAGACACTACACTTTGAAATTGTGAAGTACGTACCATGCAGACCAGCCATGTCGTTTAACCGATTCAGCCTAATCTATGTGCTGCCTGCAGAAGAACTAAGTAAAAGCATATCGGCCGCATTGCAACACAGGAAGAGGCACTGTGTTACATGGAGATCGTGTGCATCTCAGCTGTGGACACAAATCGACCAGATAGCAGTCAGTTACAGGTGGCGCCATTCTGTTAAGGACTGTCGTGCCTTTTAGAGCAACCACCCGGACTCGGACCGTGCTGTTGTGCGTGCCCGCTTTGTTTTTTAATTTGCCCTGAGGACATACACTCGTTAGTGCAAGATAATGAACCGGTATTCGAGCGAGGAGAGCGTATGGAACGCTTGCCAGAAATAATCGGTGAACAATTTGCCCAGTTCGACTCAGTTACGTGAACCTAACGAACACTGGAAACAAATCACCGCAGCTATGAAAGCATGCTATGAAGAAGTATGTTCTGAAGGAGCTGTTCAGTTTTGACAGAACTGGATTTGCGTCACGTCGATAAACCTCATGAACAAGCGTCGCTCTATCCTACTTGGTTATGAATATGATGCCGACCGTTGAGAACTTAGAAGCAAGCTGATTAGAAGCCTGCGCAAAGACCGTGAGCATCACTTGGTCGAACAGTAGAAAGAGATGAAAATAGCCTATTTTTATCTGGGAATAGCAGAAGACTTTTTCCTTTGATCCGTGGTTGTGCTGCTCGTCGAGTTGGTGTAAGTGATACGGTATGTGAAAAAAATGGTTCACCAGTCAATCGCGTCGACTTGATAGGCGAGGTGAACATTTTGAAGAACAGTTCAGCTGACCTCAACCAGACCATGTGGACGACGGGACCCGAATGGTCAGTTATTGCGCTCCAGACGATTCTCCATCGGAAGCAGAAATGGCTCTGAAGCTTGAGTTAGTGAAAAGTAACAAGGCTCCTGGACCAGACCTCCTCCTTCCTTCACTTTTCAAGGATGACGGAGAGAGGTTGATATCAGACCTGACGAAACTGCTCCAGACGATTTGGGGATCTGAAGAGGTACCTCGTGATTGGTGCCCATCAACAGCAATTTCCGTTCTCAAAAAGGGGACCCGATGTCTATGTGACAACCACAGGGGCATCAGTCTAGTGTCTGTTGTGTCCAAGTTGCTCACTGGCCTCATTTTACGTTGGCTCACTAAACCCAGAGAAAGTCGGATACACGAAGTACAGGCAGGATTCCGATCTAGTCGAGAGTGCGTTGATCACGTCTTCACCGTGCGACGGATCTTGGAACATCGGCACTCTTACAGTTAGCCGACGGTTTTGGCCGTTTTGGACCGAAAGGCTGCTTTCGATTCAGTTGCTCGTAACGTTCTCTGGAGCCGTCTTCTCCGCTAGGGAATACCAGAGAAATACGTGAATCTACTGAGACCACTGTATGCCCCTCTGCAAGCAGGATGAGGGTTTGTGGACAACTGTTTCGAGCATTCATCACTTTTGGTGGTGTTCTTCAGGGATATCTGATTTTCCCCTTCTTGTTCAGTTTTGTCATGGACGAAATTCTGGGGAATGCACTTGAGGAGTCTAGTGAACCTAGCGTTGAGCTTCTTCCTGGTGCTAGGTTAACCGATATGGAGTATGTGGACGACATTGTCTTACTTAGTCCCTCTACCGAGGACATGCAGACCATGCGGTACAAGGTGAGTGACCGGGCTGGTTTATATGGAATGCGCTTTGTACCTTCGAAGTGCAAAGTGTTGCTTCAAGATCGGGGCATTTCCACTCCTACTTTCTTTATTGCAGATTATCTACTTGAAACTGTGATCAGTTTCATATTCTTGGGTAGTACTACCTCGTCAGCCTGTAATATTGCTGATGAGATATCAGCGAGGATTTCAAAGCACGAGCTGCCTTTGCCAGACTGCGTCATCTGTGGTGTCGAAAAGACGTTCAATTGTCGCTGAAAGGAAGAGTGTATAATGCGTGTGTGCGTTCCATTTTTCTTTGTGGTTCGGAAACGTGGCCTGTTCACAAAGAAGACATCAACAGGCTTGCTGTGTTTGACCATCGTTGTCTCTGCGAATTGGCCCACGTTAAGTGGACTGATCGCGTGAGCAATGTGGCAGTTCGCCGGCGCGTATTCCGGAACGCTTGGGATGCGCGATCAGTTGGTCAACTACTCACGATGCATAGCTTGCAATGGTTAGGTCGCGTACTTCGTATGCCAGCTGAGCGTTTACCGTACCGTGCATTATATATAATGAGACCACCAACAATTGAGTGAAACCACATGTTGGTCAAGCAACAACGTGATCACGAAATATGAAGACCTTGACTGCTCCATTTAGCAACGTGGGTAGGTGTCGCCTGCCTGTATGGGGTCCTGGTGATCACTCAGACCGCTGGTTGAGACGCTGTCCGAGCTGGCGATGTGTCGCAGTCAATGGCATACCTGTATCCATACCATTTCCAATTCTTCCGCTTAGTCTTCGTTGTTTTAATACTGTTCAACCTTCTTAGTAACGTTTTCTTCTAGGATACTCCATGTCACTGTTGAGGTGATAGGCGGCCGGAGCCACAGTACCTTCTGGTCAGGCTCATGACTGTTGTGATGATGATGATGAAATGGACTTATGCCGCGGTGGTATGGTGACAGATATTTAGTTGGCGACGACACTGTTTTATTTACTTTTGTGGATAATACGTGAACCTCATTCCTGGTCTTTTTGGTGTGTCGTTTACACCTTTAAAACGTAGTGTTGTCTCATGATTTGGTTGGTCTTGGCGCCTTGTATTTTGTTGTATGTCTCTCGAGGGTGTTGATTTCGTCACCTACCTGGTTGATGTCACCTCATGAGCTTGTCATTTTACTAGTGGGGTGTGGATGGGGATAACGGAAACTGTCTTGACAAATTAATTAAAAGTAGAATGTACAAGGTATGCACGCATTCGACGTTGCTGTTCGAATAGAAAACGTGATCGTTCTGTGTGAAGTTTGCACGTTAACCCTCGGTTTTCGACCATCATAATCGTCATCATCATCACAGTAGTTGTGAGCCTAACCCAAATGTACCTTTGCCCTTTCCAGTTAACCCATACCACATAACCTGATTGTTTGGGCAGCGCGACAGTCCTTCGGTACACAGGCGGGATCTCTCCGAGGTTGTAACCGAGGTAATGAAAATGTGGAAATTTGAGTCGGCTGATTCACGTCTTTCGTTTGACGCCAGAGCGCCAGGTGCATCGCTGATTACACTCTACGGCTGCTGATAGTCATTAGAAATCTCAGGGTGTTCGGACTTTGGGGTGGTCAGAAGCTGCGAAATCTTTGATTGCTCTTCTTAACAAGGTTGGGAGGTGTCGCCTGTCAAGTTGGGACTTCGTGATTGCCCACGTTAGTGGTTAGAACCGCTCCAGGGCTTGGCGGTATGTTGTCATCAGTGGTGAGCCGAAGTCTGTATGATTGTGTACTCTTCATGAACTATCATGGCTTATTTTATCTTCATTTACCACTCCGTTAATTCGTGGGCTATTGTCAGGGTCAACGGCAACTCGAGGCATGATACCCTCGGTACACGTGGGCACCGAATTTGTGTACATGTGAGAACGTTCCCCGTGTCTGTTCTGGACCTCTGTCATCTCCCATGTGTTTGCTGCACCCGATGGGAACATTAGCTTATTGACAAGGTTCGAAGGGGTATTTGAGACAGAGACATTCACTGAGGTCCACTGCCTTGCTTCATAAGCTTTGCCTTCTCAGAAACGTATAGTGTACACCAACCCATTCTCTGTTTTTTTTGAACTCTGTGCCTGTTTTGTGTTGTGCTATGGAGTACAATCTGATGCCACATGTGTGTGTTGGGTTTTTGCGTCTGGTCTTTTTCGGATGGCTTTTCCGGCTTAGAAAACGTAATATAACTCTCGGGATCTACTGTATTTTGAACTTTTACATGTTTGCTTGCTTAGGACCTTACGTATTTCGAATGGAACAATAAGGTAAGGTCGTGTGATCTCCTAACATTTCGCACACCCTGACCACTCATGAACGTCTGTCTTATTTTATGCGTCGTAAATGCAGATAGATCGGGTAAATCGGCTGGTTGGACAAACGGGCGGAAAATTGTGAGAACAAATAACCGAAGATGATAAAGTTTACGAGTAAAGATTGCTAAAGTACAGCGGTGTCAGAGCAAGTTGTTTTCGCATTAAGTGAGGAATTTAATATATTTTCCACCTCATTTTCCGTTTGAACCCTTTATCCACGACTTATCCTCTATAAATAATTGTTATAATGCCCACACCTCGTTACAAGTAATGCGTAATCAGAACGTACGATATACTAAACCGAGATACTTCACGTGGTGTGTGTTTTATTGATCTGCTTAGCTCCATTAAAACAACCTGTTGTTTTAATTGCTACGTTTATATTCTCTGTATGAGGTTTAAAAACGGTATTGTAATGAACGATTTAAGTTCGACGAATGCATTGTTATCCACGTTCCCACACAAATGGTCAATTCAGATTGCACTCTCCGCAAGATGTTGCTGATTTGTTACTTTGATTAGACACCTGTAGAGCATGCAGGTTCGGGACTTGTTATCGTGTTTGTTTGGTGTTCAGTAACCGGTAACAGTGATAGAATATATTACTTGTTTGTACATTCATGATTGGAGAACTGCCTTCGTTCTCCTTACAGTAGCTCTGTACTGTTTTTTAGCGAATCTTCTGGGGTGGTTTTACACAAAGATTCCAAATGGTACGGCGCGTGGCAGGATTTCAAGGATACCAACCAATATGTGCAAAGTAAGTATTCTAATCTTTTCCTTTTGCCCGAAAAATTCAGTGTTCAGGTCTGACAGGTACCTTTAGTCTCTAAATATACGAAGCAAGATGTGTGAAGGAAGTTTAAAACTCATTCGAAATATGACATTTTAAGGTTCGAACTACACATTCGTAGAATCACTCGCTTCCACTCCTCTCCGCATGTTGTTTGTCACCTCTCAGCTATATATGTTTATATGTAGTGCTTTTCTGTAGAGTGGACGACCTTGGAATCGATCAAAGTGACTTTTTAGAAGGCGGCGCGGATTTTTTAGACAAAATACGGTGTTAGAAGACCTTTCTCCTACAACCTACATTGATTTGCAGTATAACAGCTTTCATAATGTGTGATGCTGTGTTTCGGCATTTTTCACGTGAAATATGGATATCATAATTATAATCCTGTTTGGTTGGAGGCATGTACGAGCGAGGCGGATGGGAACCACTATAGGATTAGGCACACACTAAAAATCCGCATGCACCGGATAATTCGACGAGTCTACTCTCGATCCGTGTTGAGCTTGGCGTTAGTCCTAGCACCCTGTAAGGCAACCCTTGAGTGAGCTTCGTGGTATGCTTCAACGCGGTTACACGCTGCTTTCACCGTAATTCAATTCGGATAAAACGAAGACCGGATATGATTTGGGCATAACTTGAAAATGTTCGGAAAACAAATGGAAACTTAAGTGAACATTGCGGCTAAAGTAAATCCTCATATCATGGTTAACGTTCATCCCATGATGCCCTGGCTTATCTAGTTCATTATTTTCTTTCCTTGCTGGATAGGATATCTAGAGCCGTTTGCATGTGTTTCTTAGACTGCATTGATGCGTTTCAAAGTGTTCCCAGTCTAGCATGCAAATCTCAGTCGTCAATTATTTTGCAAGTCGAAGTGAGTTTACCCACTTTAGTGGTCAAGCTTCATTGCCACTGATCACTGACTTTAGAGTTTTACTAGGTGGAATCCTTTCTTTGTTATTTTCTCTTTACATTGCATCCATGTCAGTTCGTTATCAAACTTCTGTTACCACTTGCTGATGATGTAATTTCCTCCATCATTTACTTGGTGCTGCCATTGCACGCCGACAAGTGTCTGAGGGCAATGATTTTCAAAAGGAGTTAGCCTACAAACCTGATCGAAGTGGAGTGGCCAAGTTTTGCAACCATTGAATGGTATTTCGCGCGCGAGTCATGTTGCATACCCAGCTTTTTAAAATGACAAGCATCACATCGACGCCAGAGATGCCTCAGCTTGGCAAATACCTATGGGGCGTTAGCTGTACGTTGGGAGGTCCCATCTCCAACACAATTGCCGGCGATAATACAGATTCCAATTTGAACAAAACTTCAAATTACAATGGGACTGTGAAACAGGGTTGACACACACACAACCTCTTACACTCTTGGAGAAGTGTTTTAGTCTATGCGACACACAACCCAGCATATGTTAACATCTCAGTTGCCAAGGTGTTTAAAACGTCTGGCTGTGTGTCGTCACCAAGCAAGGCAATGTCATTGTTGCAGAATAAATCTGCGGCTCTGCTTCAAGGAAGGCGTTTCACGTAACTATAGTTAAGGTCATTCAAAGTTTTTTTTTACAAGACATCACAGTTGCACAGTTCAAAACAAGGGGGCTAATAGGAGAGCCTTGTTGTACTCCGCTGGTGATGACGAATGATAGTAGCAGCCTTCCGTAAGTTCTAACATCACCTGAGGTGTGGCTGCTTCTACAGTGGGCGCATACCTAATTCCTCAACAGGCGGTCTCAGAGGACAGCTATGCGAATAAACTCGAAAGCATTCCTGATGTCCAAGGACGCGGTTGTTGCTGATCGTTGATAGACTTGGCAACGTTTGAGCTGTTGATGGATAGCGAATACTTGGTTTCCGTACTTACGACCTGTGTGACATCCAACATGCTTCTCGCGGCATTGCTTTCTACGCTTCTTAGATAATCTGCGGAGCATAACGGGTGCCCACTGACCAGCCACAACAGAAATTAGACTGATTCTTCAGTGGCGGGTGCACACGTTTCGCGGATCTTTCTCTAAGATGAGTGTACTTGTCAAGTCTCCTCAGGTGTTCCGTACTGTAGAGAACTAGCTGTGCGATTCTCCAAAGAACGCATCTCCACCTTCTTTTAAAAGGGTTCATCTGAGCCGGGTGGCTTGTGACACCTAAGGATTTGGATCTTCTCCTCTGCAAGACGACCTGTGGGCACAGGCCATAATACACAGTTAAATCCATAATTCGAAATAGCTAGCACAACCAACCCGTTGAATTTTAACGGAGTGTTCCGTCCAATTTTCCGTACACTTTTTTACCGTTTGTGATGCACGTTATTTCACCAACACCAGTGCTGCAAATGTAATGGAGCGTCTTCCAAAATTTTGTAGATGCAGCGACTAAGTCTAATCTCAGTGCATATCATGTCTATCAGGTTGCCCGATCTCTGCAGGCTTTTTGAAAGCTCGCAATTGTGGGATAGGTGCTCTTTCTGCTGCTCTCTATGGGCCAGCGTTGCCGGATTCGCGTCACTGATCTTGGGGCAATACACGGAGGCCAAATGGTTACCAGCGTCTTGAGTCGTTCCACGCCAATAGCAACTGGCTTGATAGAATACTTTTTGTGTGTTCCCTGGTGTTCTGAGCGACTTAGTGAGATGACGGCTAGATTACAAACGTACTTGATTTAATGGTTGTTTAATGCGGTTAATTCAGATAGCGTTTCCACGTCTGGTCCTTTGTGCCCTATCTGTGGGACACTACCGAGAGACACAGCCCATTTGATAGTCTGATGTGTTGTCAGGGTCCGGATAGGTTTACCGGCATTCTTACGTGCAAATTCGCCACTTGCACCTACTTGCAGTATGAAAAACTTGCGCCCACGCATGTGACGAAGAAAGATGACGTCGGCTGGTGGACCAGTGTTTGAAGAAGCGAGAGTTCGTGTTGGCGAGTAGTGGAGAATGCTCTTAAAACCCGTGTGCCCTCCCTCTCCAGATGATAACTATCGAATCCCAACCCTGTGTGAACATAATTTGACGACAAGTGACCTGCTCGGTCACTTATGTCCCGGTTATACTTCCAGTATCAGATGTATGTGGTAGACAACGAAGTTCACGACAGCTGTGATTCGCTTAACTTTTGGTTGACTTTTGAGCTAGAAACTCGGGATAAGGTCCTTCAAGTAAACCCTCTTCCGCGACATAAACGACCAGGAAGTATCAGAAGTTATCGTTCTCCCGACAGTTACAGTGATCACCCAACACGACATTCTACTCCACTCCCGAAGCCTTCTACCTTCCATGTACCTCCGGGCGATAATTTTTTTCTGAAGCCAAGACAACCGGTAAACATTGACGTTTTCAATGTCCGCACTCTCTGACAAGTCGGTCAGCAAGTTGCTCTGGCTAGTACTCTCGCAAGTCTGGAGCTTGGTGTGTGCTGCATGTCGGAGGCGCGAGTCTACGGTTCGAGCACGATTATTCATTTGAGCTCACCTCCAGATAACTGTCGATGCAAGCGCTTCTCTCTCAGGGTTTCTGGTGACGCCGAAGTTAAATCTCGTGGTCAAGTTGGAGTGGGAATCGCACTGAGTTCCCGAGCAGAGCAGCGTTTGCTCGCTTTGATCCCAGTGGACAGTCACTTGTGTGCCGTCACACTCAATACATCGGCAAAAGTCTGTCGACGCAAATCAGAAAGACGTTGTGTATTCATTATATCGGCGTACGCTCCACCCGACAGCTGTTCGAGTGCTACCAAGGATGCGTTCTATGACGCCCTCGTTGACCTTCCGAGGCAAACTAAACACTCAGACACCATCATACTAGTAGGCGATTTTAATGCTCCGCTTGGTCGTCTTTCTTTGAAGGAGAAGCGGCTGGGAGTTATGTTTGGTGTCTGAGCATAGTGTACTGAAAATGGCGAAAAACTGCTGCAGCTGTACGCATCCCACGGTCTGTATATTCCGAGCACCGCATTGCAACACAGGAAGAGGCACTGTGTTACATGGAGATCGTGTGCATCTCAGCTGTGGACACGAATCGACCAGATAGCAGTCAGTTACAGGTGGCGCCACTCTGTTAAGGACTGTCGTGCCTTTTGGAGCAACCACCCGGACTCGGACCGTGCTGTTGTGCGTGCCCGCTTTGTTTTTTAATTTGCCCTGAGGACATACACTCGTATCAGCGAGGATAGCAAAGGCACGAGTTGCCTTTGCCAGACTACGTCATCTGTGGCGTCGAAAAGACGTTCGATTGTCGCTTGTATACGATCTGTCTTGCACTGTCGTTCGTAAACATGGCCTGTTCTCAGAGAAGATATCAACAGACTTACTTGACCATCGTTGTCTCCGCCACCTAGCCCATATTACGTGGACTGATCGCATGAGCAATGTGGTAGTTCGTTGTCACGTATTCCGAAACGTTCGGGATGCGCGACCAATTGGTCAGCTAATAACCTTGCACAGCCTGTGATGTTTGGGTCACGTACTCCGTATGTCAGCTGATCGTTTACCGTACCCGGCTTTATGGGCTGAGAGCACGAACAGTTGAGTGAAACTACGTGGTGGTCTTGCAACAACGTGGTCATAAAATATGAAGACCCTGACTGCTCCACTGAGCAAAGTGGGTAGGTGTCGCCTGTCAGGGTGGAATCTTCGTAATCACTCAAATCGTTGGTTATAGACGCTATCCGAGATGGCAGTGCGCCGTAGCCAATGGCGCACCTGCAACTGTACTATTTCTAGTTCTTCCGCTTAGTCTTGTTTTATTAATTTTCAACCATCTTAGTAACGTATTCTACTAGGATATTCCGCGTCATTGTTGGGGTGAGCGGCAACCCGAACCACAGTACCTTCTGGTCAAGCTCAGGTCTGTTATGATGAAGAGGCACTGTGTTACATGGAGATCGTGTGCATCTCAGCTGTGGACACAAATCGACCAGATAGCAGTCAGTTACAGGTGGCGCCATTCTGTTAAGGACTGTCGTGCCTTTTAGAGCAACCACCCGGACTCGGACCGTGCTGTTGTGCGTGCCCGCTTTGTTTTTTAATTTGCCCTGAGGACATACACTCGTTAGTGCAAGATAATGAACCGGTATTCGAGCGAGGAGAGCGTATGGAACGCTTGCCAGAAATAATCGGTGAACAATTTGCCCAGTTCGACTCAGTTACGTGAACCTAACGAACACTGGAAACAAATCACCGCAGCTATGAAAGCATGCTATGAAGAAGTATGTTCTGAAGGAGCTGTTCAGTTTTGACAGAACTGGATTTGCGTCACGTCGATAAACCTCATGAACAAGCGTCGCTCTATCCTACTTGGTTATGAATATGATGCCGACCGTTGAGAACTTAGAAGCAAGCTGATTAGAAGCCTGCGCAAAGACCGTGAGCATCACTTGGTCGAACAGTAGAAAGAGATGAAAATAGCCTATTTTTATCTGGGAATAGCAGAAGACTTTTTCCTTTGATCCGTGGTTGTGCTGCTCGTCGAGTTGGTGTAAGTGATACGGTATGTGAAAAAAATGGTTCACCAGTCAATCGCGTCGACTTGATAGGCGAGGTGAACATTTTGAAGAACAGTTCAGCTGACCTCAACCAGACCATGTGGACGACGGGACCCGAATGGTCAGTTATTGCGCTCCAGACGATTCTCCATCGGAAGCAGAAATGGCTCTGAAGCTTGAGTTAGTGAAAAGTAACAAGGCTCCTGGACCAGACCTCCTCCTTCCTTCACTTTTCAAGGATGACGGAGAGAGGTTGATATCAGACCTGACGAAACTGCTCCAGACGATTTGGGGATCTGAAGAGGTACCTCGTGATTGGTGCCCATCAACAGCAATTTCCGTTCTCAAAAAGGGGACCCGATGTCTATGTGACAACCACAGGGGCATCAGTCTAGTGTCTGTTGTGTCCAAGTTGCTCACTGGCCTCATTTTACGTTGGCTCACTAAACCCAGAGAAAGTCGGATACACGAAGTACAGGCAGGATTCCGATCTAGTCGAGAGTGCGTTGATCACGTCTTCACCGTGCGACGGATCTTGGAACATCGGCACTCTTACAGTTAGCCGACGGTTTTGGCCGTTTTGGACCGAAAGGCTGCTTTCGATTCAGTTGCTCGTAACGTTCTCTGGAGCCGTCTTCTCCGCTAGGGAATACCAGAGAAATACGTGAATCTACTGAGACCACTGTATGCCCCTCTGCAAGCAGGATGAGGGTTTGTGGACAACTGTTTCGAGCATTCATCACTTTTGGTGGTGTTCTTCAGGGATATCTGATTTTCCCCTTCTTGTTCAGTTTTGTCATGGACGAAATTCTGGGGAATGCACTTGAGGAGTCTAGTGAACCTAGCGTTGAGCTTCTTCCTGGTGCTAGGTTAACCGATATGGAGTATGTGGACGACATTGTCTTACTTAGTCCCTCTACCGAGGACATGCAGACCATGCGGTACAAGGTGAGTGACCGGGCTGGTTTATATGGAATGCGCTTTGTACCTTCGAAGTGCAAAGTGTTGCTTCAAGATCGGGGCATTTCCACTCCTACTTTCTTTATTGCAGATTATCTACTTGAAACTGTGATCAGTTTCATATTCTTGGGTAGTACTACCTCGTCAGCCTGTAATATTGCTGATGAGATATCAGCGAGGATTTCAAAGCACGAGCTGCCTTTGCCAGACTGCGTCATCTGTGGTGTCGAAAAGACGTTCAATTGTCGCTGAAAGGAAGAGTGTATAATGCGTGTGTGCGTTCCATTTTTCTTTGTGGTTCGGAAACGTGGCCTGTTCACAAAGAAGACATCAACAGGCTTGCTGTGTTTGACCACCGTTGTCTCCGCGAATTGGACCACATTAAGTGGACTGATCGCGTGAGCAATGTGGCAGTTCGCCGGCGCGTATTCCGGAACGCTTGAGATGCGCGATCAGTTGGTCAACTACTCACGATGCATAGCTTGCAATGGTTAGGTCGCGTACTTCGTATGCCAGCTGAGCGTTTACCGTACCGTGCATTATATATAATGAGACCACCAACAATTGAGTGAAACCACATGTTGGTCAAGCAACAACGTGATCACGAAATATGAAGACCTTGACTGCTCCATTTAGCAACGTGGGTAGGTGTCGCCTGCCTGTATGGGGTCCTGGTGATCACTCAGACCGCTGGTTGAGACGCTGTCCGAGATGGCGATGTGTCGCAGTCAATGGCATACCTGTATCCATACCATTTCCAATTCTTCCGCTTAGTCTTCGTTGTTTTAATACTGTTCAACCTTCTTAGTAACGTTTTCTTCTAGGATACTCCATGTCACTGTTGAGGTGATAGGCGGCCGGAGCCACAGTACCTTCTGGTCAGGCTCATGACTGTTATATTGATGATGGTGCGGCTGACGATTTTGGCTTTCGTGCGGCGGAGATGAAATATATACATTTGCTACGTATTCCATCGCACCTTGGCCCCCACAAGCGGCCCGAATGTTTTTGCCCGGATTGTGCACATACTTCGTCTGGGAGTTGGTTGTTACAGTCTTTGGGACCG
>JTDE01003948.1:28350-53659 GCA_014338405.1 Paragonimus skrjabini miyazakii
CTTATCTGGGTATATGTTTCTTGACGAAGTTATCGCATAACCTTTTGATCTCGGAAGGTTAATTTGAGTGATCAATGTTTGCTTCTCTGTCGCTTGAGTTGTCATCCGGCGTGAGTACTAATGGTCCAAGTTGGGAAGCCAACTTGACTTGACCCATTCTGACTGCATTCTCTTCCTAGTAGATGAACATAATACAATCAGAATGGATAAAGGTAAGTTGACTACCCAGCTTTGACATCATAAGATGTTCGCTGCTAGGTGACATACAAAGTCGCTTGTGGTTCGAATACTGTGAGGCGACTAAACATGGAGGGAAACACTCACGTTGATCGAATTGCGATTGACATAACACTCGGACGTCGGTACCGGCCCGACAGTACGATCGTTCTAAGTGATCTGGAAACTTCATTGTGTAACTTGCTGTAGACACTCATACGTTAAATCGTATGACGCGTGCGAATGTAGGTCAGCTACTTCAGAATGCTAATGGGTCTAGTATAAAATGTACCGCACACGTTGATATTGTGGTGTTTTCAGTGCCCCTGAAGTGCCAAGGTTGTGCAATGTGAACTTGCTTATCTGAACCTGAGCCTACTTCCTTCACGTTATGCTATTTTATGAACGAGTTCTGCCATTGCGAAAACTGTTAAGGTTGTACACATTACAATGCCTACTTAAGTGTATTTGTAACTTGGTTTGTTTTATGGACCCGGATTTTGCTGCAGTAATGTTGTTAGTTTCGTTTTATAAGAAGTTTTTGCACACCGTCCTCTGGGTCATCTGTTAGTGTATGCACCCCGTTTACTCCCTTCACTCTTAGCTGGGAAGGATCAAGGTATCTGTGAAAGCAACATGTTTTCTACTTATATCAGCTTGCAGACTACGCGTTTATTTTCAGTAAACTGTCCGAACCAAGGAGCCATATGTGGTAAACTGTGGATGTATCAAGTGATGTATACTGCTTATCAAATAACAACAGGTCATTTTACGAACACCAAAGCAATGTGTTGATCTGATTCGGAGAGATCTAGCCAGACGTGAAATGTGGTTGATCAACTATCCACATGGTGATTGGACGGAGTATGTCTGCAAAATCGTACTTGCGTCACTAACTAGTTACACAATCTGAGTAATTAACTGACACACGACGGACGGTTTAGGTCACAATATGTGATTTCATTGTAAAATTTAACTCTCAGATAGATAAAGTAGAACACACACCAATTAACCAATTCAGCTGCTCTCCGATTACTGCATTGAAACTGTTCTGCTCAGCCAAAATGTATTCGACTACTTGAATGACTTGATCCAGTCCAATAAATCTATAGACGTTGGAAATGTGTACACAACACGCCAATTTTCTAAGAGAGTGATTACCGCAATATTATCTCATCATCATAGACAGCGACACATCAGTGGTTCCTACTGATGCTTAACTGCCACGCAGCCACGAAGGAAAATTAGACCTATATAGGATGAGAGGAAAGAAAAATGGAAGGGAACTAAAATACTGAGAAATAGCTACGTCTATATTCAAATGTACAACATCAAGGTGCCTACACCTTCCAAACAAACAACTGAGCTGTAAGTGAACGTAAGGCGTCATCAGCAAGACGGCTTCCACGTCATCAGACAGTGCACAACGATTTCTAGTATACGATAGATTGTCGTTTCAGTACCATGCTGCACTGCCTAGTGGTATAGTTCAGGTGGTAACACGGTAATGATCACTTTCCATGTTGCATCTTTTTCATTCTACGGAGTTTCGTTTTGTTATACCAGGGTTTCTGTTGTTCAACTAAACCGGATAGTTCACTTTCGGAGCTTTTTGTGGAACAGCAGTGCTTATGTCAATCAGTGGTAGCTGGAGTAGTTGACAGCTTGAACTTACTTGTTGTTCATGTTTATCATTACTTTTGCGCAAACCCTACTCAGGTTAACTGTCCTCGCCATGTTTCATATCAAGAATGCGTGTTGGCACATCTGCATACAATTTCGCATGTTCATACCTATACGCTCTTCGTTCGCAGCCAGATATTATTTACTTGTGGTTTTTGGTTGCCGCAATCATACCGTCACATTTTATAAGAACACGGAAATGCGACGGACTGGCTGTGATAATATTTTCCAGTATCTTAGGAACGAGCAGACCCTTTTGGAGACCAGCTACAACGGTCGCATTCCACTATTTTTGTTTACTCGAATGCTTTTATGTACGTGCGCGAAACCATCGTCCACCACACCATACCCATTCTTGCATGTTTTGAATTAGTCTGAAAGTGACAATTTGGTGGCCACTGCATGACCTAAACTCAGATCATGATGGATTTTATTTGAGAATCTGTTTCATTAGGGCATCCTCGGCCCCTTAACTGCTGTCTGAGTGTCGTCGAACACCCTCGGTTGACCGGCAGTCGTTGTCACTGTTGCTTATGTTGTTGGTCTGTATATTCCCAACGTTATTTTCCACATCCAAGAATTATTCCGATCTTCTGTGACTTTGTCATAACCTTATATTTCTTCCCACTTTTTTACATCGAAGAAAACTACCGCGTACCTGCCTAAGTGCCAAATGGCTGAGTATAACTGCGCTGAAACTGGACGCAGTCGTTCGTTCCGCAATTGACTTCATTCTTAACATTATTTTACTCTCACAGCCGTGATCTGTGGGTTCGTTTGTATACCATATTCATCAAGACCGTAGTGTGCAAACAAAAAAATGATCTGCGTTTGTGTTTAGTGTTTTTGGTGACCAACTTCCCAGTAAGTAAACTGTCGTATTGTTTAAATGGTGCAGGCTACATCACTGAAAGGGGGTATATGCAATTGGCTATCCTGATGATCAGTTTCAAACTTCTAAAGCTCCCCCCTGAGCAATCTACACAGTTATCCGGAGGTTGAATATAACGTATTGAAATTGGACGTACCCATAATTTGATCTCATTCTAAAGTCCGTGCATAATAAAGTGGATTTGAATCCTTCTTGGCTTTTGAAAGTGGTAATGAGTTCAACGCCTTGTGTTGGAACGTAACTATCGAATCCCAATTTTCTGAAGCAACTGCCTGTGGTCGATTGAGATACTTCGACATAAATGTTTAACTCTGAATAAGGTATATATAAAATAACTGATGTGAATAAAGCTAGAACTGAGGTAACGGGATATGGCAGATGTGACTCCATCAATACATTACGTTGAATGTTGCATATAGAAAGAAATCATGTGACACATATCCAGACGGAACTCTTTACGTTGATATTTCATGTAGAACAAACGCACTAATAACACTTAATATTGTGGGGGAGTGTTATATGGGTCTGACTAGAAAAATTCCCGCTAGAGGGTCCAGTCCGTAGTGGTATTCATTTAGGGGTGTTTCAAAATTATTGGAACTAAACTCAACCGCTCGTCTGGAGTAGAATTCGCTCTCAAGGGCGTCTTATGCACTTCAAACCGACACAATAATATGAACCTACATCAATTAAGTAAAATAGCCTCCGCGGCACAGTAGCGGAAACTATAGAGATTTTTGACATACGGGTCATAAACGAATGGGGAATCAGGGAAACTAAAATGTTAAACTGAAAATAACTCATTATTGAATTAAAACACTGAGTTCCGGTTACCACCTGTATCAGTGCAGAAGGAAGACGTATGTTGCGATGTGTTAGCATTTCGTTTAAGTTCATCAATCGTAAACGTAAACTGTGCAAGTAATTTGCAACAGTCAGTGATAAGCAGTGAATGGACACACACATTCATACCTAGTATTATGTCATCAACAGCAAGGCAAACTGATGAGTTGGTTCAACCACTTATGCACACATAACACCGACGAGTGTGCTTTGGTCAATATAGTTTCGCTAACTATCAGTGGCTTCTGATTCTGGCTGTGTAACAATATTTTGAATTCTATTACTGATAACTAGTTTGGCAGGTTTTATAATTCAGAACGGATCCAAGTGCGAAAAGTCTGGACTTCGGCTGGATTCGAGCCAGCCACGTAAACAGCATGTCCAGATACGGCAAGTGCTTTGCTAGCTGAGCTACGAAGCCACACATTTGGATTCAGTTACCCACACAACCCACCGTCTTTCATGGGATCCACCAAATGAGCTAACAGATTGACTGTCCAAGCACGATCCTGGATCAGTTCATGTTAGAATCCACCAACACCACCAATGAGTATCGAAGTATGACACTATATTGCTCAGCAGTGAAACGTAAATCACTTATAGCTGTAATCCATTGGAGTCTCTATCCAGTGATTCTTTTATATCGACGGTTATTGGACCTTTGTCGTTTGCGTAATTCCGACCTACCATGTATTTCCCATCCATGCAACTACTTTTTTTTTACTGTTTCAGAGTTCTTCGACTTGAAGGCACAGTATCGAGAAAGTGAACATCTCTTTGCAAGGTCCATGCGTTTTGTGACAGATCGCCTTTCCAGCATATTTGGTTAGTTCGCTTCGTTGGAAGATTGTCCAAGGTCATGCTTACTAAGTAGAACGATTCAGTTCACCTATCTATACCATAAACTTTGACAGAATTCGGAAGATGTAATCTGCTTAAGACTGATGTTTTGCTATCTGGTAAGCTTGTTGTGAATGCCTACGAACCTACTCGCACACAGCAGTAACGAGGTTGTCTTGCACGACAGTTTTTTTTGACATGCATGGCAGTAAATTATGTTTATACAATAACAAAGTAGATGAGCACTGTAAGAACACGTAGTTTGCGAGATTAATTCACTTCGTACAACCTTTCCAATGGCAAACGTTCAACACGAATGGTTAACTGAGAACAAACAAGCACTCTTGGCCTCCTAAAAGCTATCTTGACTGATCAGCATTACCAAAGCAAGCGTTAGTGTATCTCCTATCCAGGCGATCGGTTTGTGTGAGCGTTACTCAAGCGAATCTGGCTGATGGGTTGCATGTGATGATTCGGTTGTGTCTGATGTAAGGTCAGTGGCGCAGCAGTCAACACCGTTGCCTCGTGAAAGCGTGGTGTGTTTTAGTCTAGGCCCAGGCAAGGATATGCACTACTGACGTGCTCTGACAAGGGTGAAACTCGAGTACGATGCTTCTTTTTGAAAGGGGCTATCTGTTAAACCCATGGGACTACAACAGGTGCAGTCAGTTGTGAGTGACATCTAGTTAATATCAAACCAAAATCCACTGCCACTCATCCGTAATCTGACTGTTAAACCCTTTTGGGTATATGGTGACGGAGGCTTGTGGCGGGTGATCGACAAAGCCTTAATAAACTTGAGTGGTTTCGCCCGGTTGCACGTTGTGGTCACACGGGAGGATGATCCTACTTCGGCAGTGTCCATCCTAAGCTAATTGCCCAGCGATCGATAACGCCGAGCTGGAAATGTTGGCTCCCGGTCATTGTCATTGATTTCCGTAGCCACTTTGGTGGTTGCTCCTTGACCCGCTTCTCCAGCTCTCGTCTCAGTGTATGTGTCACTGCAACTGCAGGTTCACAAATAAACAGTTGCTAGTCGAGAGAACAGGATAAAGCCTCTTGATTTGTAACGAGGGCATGATCCAGGTGCGCGCAATGTTACGCAGCTGGACGGCGTTGTAGGTGCAATGCGAACCCTATTCGAGACTTTGTTTTAACTTTATCATTAGGTTTTCACTAACTTCGTGTTGTCTTTGCACTGTTCCAATTGGTAGAGGGGACAAATTTTTCACTTTATAGGCAGATTTCATGCACTCGATCACGTTGGTACTTAATAAATACATTTGTACTGGTGTTTTCATGGTTGTTCTGGATATTGCATATTTTCCGTTAGCAACCCATCCTCTGGATCTGCTGTGTCCATCTAATCGTTTTCGTATTCCGGCTAATTCTGGAGCTGGTCGTTTATATATGTGGCACGCTTCCTCAGGATGAATTAGCGGACGGCAGCCCAAGGAACGCTAAACAGTTGAAGACGCTGCATGTTGATGGTTGTTTTCTGAGTTGCGTCATGCCCGTAACCTTTTTCTGGCTCATATCTTACATGCTGCTCTCCCCAGTGACGTTGAGGACTAAGTTCTTCTATCAAGTATAGTATCAGGTTAACGTCTAACCTACTAACTGCTGTTATATGTAAGCAGATTTGTTACCAACCTATCGTGACCTCCCATTTGCAATGGTCGATCTGGTCTATGTCAGAGCACTAATACTACTAAGTTGGCTTCACTCACCATTATCTTAAAACAAAATGCCTTTTTGCTTGCCTCCCGTATGGCAGCTCATTCTCACTAAATCTCCTGCTAAATTCTCATTCCCAGAATAAATAAATAAGAGCGTATGTGCATACGTATCTGGATGTTTAGTGACGAAGTAAAACGGCTTTGTCGAATGTTGTTTATTTAGACTGACCCCGTTGTGAAGTTGATGAAGCTCCGTTATCTTGACTTGCATTTAACACTGTATTAAGAATGATTCTGTCGATTTAGATAGAAAGCGTTGCTACATATCCGTATGAAGAATTCAGTCAAAAACAGACTTTGTATCCAAACCCCCAACTAGATTGGTTTTTTTGGTAGCACTTCTAGCTACGTTAATAAAGTATAAATGTGTGGTAAATCCAGCCGATATTCAATCCGAGCATAGCTTGCTTGTCACAACGCAACCTTATTTATTTAAGGACAACTTTGAAGGCAAATACGACTGTCTGATATCCTAACGAGTACTGACGGGTAGTCAGGGATTTGGTTGCTCTAAAGTGAATGCCACCCATGCTTGCTTGTAGTTTTCGCATTCAGGCGGATTCTTCAATCAGCCCGTTTTGAAACTATGCCTTAGACTGCTCTTATTAGAGCTCGTCGGTAGTTCATGTCTTTGTTGTGATCTAACTTTAAGCTGCGGTGTACGTCATCATGGGACAGCCATGTTATTCATTACCGATTATCTTCCAGTTTACTAGCTATTTCCGTGTTTTGTGGATTTTAATGCAGGCTTATGTGGTTTAGCTTCAAAACGGTTTGTAGGCTTTATGCGTTACGTTCAAACTGTGCTGATTGAGTGATATGCAAATGCCGAACGTAGAATGGTCTCCTTCCTTCTCCTTGCAGGCGGGCTGGGAACAGACAACGAGCTCCAAGTTGTTTTGGATGAAATAATGAAAGTGGATTCTAATTTCGACACCGAGAGCTTTCTACGCTTTTGCAGATTCCTTGTTGTCCCTAATGTCTTGGAGGTAGGTTCACAGTTTGAGTGTTTATTGAACGTACAATTTGTTGCAGTTTTTCATTTTACTGTGTGCATCCGGTGGTAGCGGGACATTCCTGGTGTAGGAAGCTGTAGTCATTCCGTCTTTGTTATGTAACATGCTGTTAGTGTGGGTGAATACAATCTACCTGGGAGTGCCAGTCTGCACGATCTACACCTGTAATGCGCTACGTGGGTGTGAACGAAGTATACGCCAGTTATGGTTGAACCCTGTTCTGCACATAGTGCTCACAGGACTGGTGTTCGACAGGTTAAGAATTTCGACTCACAGCGTGAACATTTCTGGTTCAATCCTCATTCTTACTGCCTCTGTCTCTTGGGTCCGAACGATGATGCAGCCGCTTGTGGAATATCAGCTTATGGGAGAGAAACTTATTTTGTTTTGATGCGTTTGTCCACTTAATTTTGTAAGGCTTACTGGCGATGGATACACTATTCGAGACTCCTTCATTTAATACTTCATTCAGTTAAAACTGTTAATTGCGTGTATACCCGTAGAAGCTTGTGGTTGGAGATTGAAGGGAAAGATCCACGTTTTTATTACCTTCATATTGTGAAAGTGGTCTTAATTCGTAGGTGTCCAGCCAGCGAACAAAGTTTATGTGAATTATTGAACGTCAACACAGTTGTCAAATTAGCGTACAGTATTTCGGAAATATAGCAAAACGAAGAGTAACTGACATTATCTACTGGTCAGTCATCTGTTTTGTGTTTATCACAAAGATGTGTGAGACAGGTTGGAACTGAAGCTCTGTAGGCAGACGTCCTCGCGAACATGTTTAAAGGATTGTCCGGAGTGCACCTATTCTAAACACACTACGATCGATGCAGGTTTGTGTGAAATAAGCCTCGCATCTTCAAAGTGCAGTGATACTTCAAGACTGAGACATTTCCACCGCCATGTTCTTTATTACTGACAGTCTCCTTGAGACTGCGGACCATTTCACATACTTAGGTAACACTATCTCATCTTGTACTACTGCTGATGTGATGTCAGCGAAAATAACACGGATAAGTGCTTCGTTTGCCAATTTGCGTCCGGTTGTCGTTGAAAGGTCAGGTGTATAATACTTGTGTACTTTGGTTCAGAGCCGTGGCCTGTTTTCGCCGAGGATACTAACATACTTGTATGATTGGTCGTTTTCCGCATCTGGGTGTGCCATTTCTGTTGCTGATTCGAATCCAGTCGATGCCCGGATTTTTCAAAATTTGTAATCCGCATTGATAGATTTTTGACCGAGATACTGAGTTTGATGATACAAATGATGATTCAGCATGGTCCATTCGAGTTCTGTCTTAAAGATCAATACGAGACGTACTCTTACTTGGACACTAGACTCGGATTCATCGTCGCTGTATGCATAGATAAAGAACCATTCATCCGTAGCATTATCCCAAGGCGAATTCATGTATGCTGTCACCAACATCATAAGGATGTGTTTCGGGATACGCAAGCATCCAGTTTCACCATTGAAAGAATGCTTTCCACAGCTGCCTGCTAACCTGTTTGAGTGCATAAACGTTTAAAACAAGAATATTCTTGGATTGATGAGGTAAAATATATGCCGAAGAGAAAGAAAGTGAAATTTGTTGAATGGCTTCATGTATCCGACTGGGATTGACTTTTGTAACTCTACCAAGAGCCTCTGGCTCAGCAGCGTGACCCGCGAGGCAACAAAGTATAAGGTTTTCTTGAGAAACCCTACACAGAGCCAGTGACTCAAAAATCTGACGCCTTTGGTAGTGAGAGGTTTGCTTGGCCATGGGGCACAGTGAATATGATATTGATTTCTGATTCCCGTTACTTCTGCGCGCAATAGATGTGCTCAGTTCTGCACCAAGCCTGTGAGAGGCGCTTTAATTTTTCGTCTGTGTTGAATAGTACAGTGGCCTTGGTAACCCTTCGTGCAGTTGCATTCGTCTTTGTTTGGAGGTATCTTTTCTAACCCCGTTCTTCCTTATGCGAATGATAACAGTGTTACAACAACAAGAGTAGTTGGGCTGTATTCTCACTGGACTGTAATTTCACGTGGTCAGCAGTGCAACATATAGTACAAATGTAACTTCTTTTCGTTCGACCGCCTCCACTTGGCATAGGTTACATGGTTGTATCTGAAAGGGTCGAAACCTCAGACAACATGGCCATTTTGATCTAAGCAAAACACAGGAACGACCACATCGGTGTGACAAAAAAGGTGGGAGAAATGTCTTCACTTGTTTGGTACGCTCCTACGTTCAGATGACCCTAAACGTGACCCACTGATTCGATTGCACCTTAATGTCCCACAGGACAATGTCAAACTTTTGGTTGGCAGTACTCTACGTTTTTCTAGAACAAAATCCTGTTTGTCGTGCTGCAGCGAGTGCACGAAGTATAACGAGCGCCAGAACCCCATGCACGATGGCTCAGTCAAGTTTCCCTGTAATTTCTGTGGGAGCTGATCCTGTTCTTGATGGGATCTGTTATCCATTGACCTCAGTTCATCGAATTGTTCCCAGTCATCAACAATCAAAGCTTCAACCACTACCTCACCATCCTCTTCGAAAAGCCCTGATGCCAGGTTGTCCGAATTTCCTTACTTCGTTCGAGAACTGAGTTGTAATCGCGCGTTACTTTTTATGTCAACAGATCAGAGTGTGATACTACAAACATGCGACGGTTACACGGTAGAAAGAGGAGACATCTGCGTTCTGCCAAGCCATACTAGACTACTAACACCGGTGAGTAGTATACAGTCTGGATACGTGAACCGAGCATTACTTCTCTGATTCGCATAGGACGGAGATTGAGTTTAATAAAAACCATGGGCAGATGTCGGTAGCCGAAGTATTTATCACATTGAGTATTGATTAGCCGGATAGTGACAGGGGCTATCATCGGCTGTTCATCAGTTTTTGCATTCACTTCTGTAGGTAACTGAGCACAGCAATTAGTGTTGTGACCAACTCCAAAATGACAGTGCTGTTGCCGCAGCTGTTCGAAGACATAGACCTTTGAACCTTTTTGTAGATTACTGGAACGTTACTGAAGTGGTCGGGATCACGATCTACCACGGGAAGCTGGGTGCTCCTCGTACACTTGCAAATTGCATTATCAAGACGGTGCTGGACTGGGCACGACGGACTCCCGCAGGGTTGGAGTAGACCGCCGCGCAGCAACATCTGGTGACAGCTCGACAACCCGGCTGGCTGCCAGAAGTGGCAAATTTAATTGAAGACAAGAGCAGATACAGGTTTGGTATTCGCCCCTGTTATGCAAGATTTGCCACTTAGAGCGTTTCCTCAACTGAACCCGGCATCGAGAAAGTAACTGTTGACGGGTCGATTCATTGACGATCTATTGTCGCCGTCTAGCACGACTGACTAATATGATGAACGTTCCCCGATTGCTGTATGGTTCACAGGAGCTAGTCTCATCAACGCTGGTCGCGACAATGATGGAAAATTCGCCGAGAAACTCGGAAACACGGGGAATCTGCTCACAATGGACGTCATAACATTGAAGAAAATGAAATACAGCTAGAATAAACCCTGAATGAGTAGGCATTGGGATCGTAAGTACCCTGGACGACACAGTATACTTTTGTGCTAGCCTCTCTTATCTATCACAACAATATTGGAAACCGTTCAAGTTGAGGCTAATTTGAAACGAAAGCAGTCGCACTCTAAATAAAGACTTATGTTCCTAGTCAGTCTCGGAGGAGCTCAGGCTAGTCGAGTGCTGTGTTGCAATTATCACCATGTGAATGTCCCCTGGTGCTTTCAGCGATCAATGAATTCGCAGAGTTATTCGCAACCAATGACTACTTCTATGGACTTCGTACCTGACTCGGATACCAAATCGCTTTTTGGATGGAGAAGTTCAAACTACACACACCTCTTAAGTTATCAACCATTTCAGGGGAAAAGTGAGAAGTTTTGAACCTGACTTGAGAATCTGGTGAATCTTAACGATGCGTTATCACTCACAGACGGACCGACTAATTGAACTGAGAAGAAACGCGTAGCAAACAAGCTCGTTTTCAGTGTTTCATCATCAGGCTAAATACAACACATTTACATAGGTTCCATGGGGGTGGTAAATAACATATCACTGAACTGAACCGGACGATTAAAGAATGCTGATAAGTAACCGGGGATTTGGTTTATTTCAATTGATCGCAGCTGTTGCATTCCCATAGTCGGCCCCTTTCGAAAAGAAGCACTAGACTCGAGTTTCTCTCTCATTAGAGCTTGTCAGTAGTGCATATCATCGCCACTGCCGGGACTTGAACCGGAACTTGAATGATTAGTTGCCAGAATTGGCGACTGATAGTCTCTCCTCACCTTGTGTCCGTTCGGGCATGCACAGGTACTTCACCATTTCAGGTTACGTACGACAGAGGCGTGCGGCTACCAGTGACTCAAGACATCATAAGTCGACCGAATTCACGACTCATACCCGGAAAAAACACGGTTGATACACAAAAACTCAAGAACTTTTTACATCATGCCGCGTACTGCTGCACCTATTGCCCGAATAACATGTTATCAGTACTGATTTGTAGCACCCACTCACCATTAACTGGGTGCCGTGATACTAATCTAAACTTGACACAAACTAAACTCAACATCGCCCGGTTGGCTAACTCAGGGGTTTCCTTCTTGCTAAAATAGCTACCCCAGCTTTGTGCCAATCTCGTGTCAGCACCTGAATCCGAGTAGATGGCGTCCTTGATCATTATTACGGCAGTCCTGAGGGGCATGAATACGTACACCTAAAGACTTAGGAAGTTTCGACTTGTGGAACTGGTCCTATCAGTTCGGACGGCACAGTGCGTTCAGTTGATAATAATGCAATCTGCCATCACAGTTCCAACCATTGTAGTTAGTTACGCGTTTACTCCAACACGAAATAGTCCATTGATGTATCTGTTTCAGAGCACGCTCGTTGTTTTCATTGAAATTCTAGACCTATACAATTGTTAGTGGGAACCGGAAACCGGCTCGTAGGACATGCAACTTACCGGGACTTGTGCTGCAAAGGTTATCAACGTTTGTTTTGGATTTTGGCGAAGATTTTCTGGAAGTGTGCGTAGGACGGATCCAGTAATTCAATTGAAAAAGACTGGGGATTGGTTGGCGTGTTGGTTGATGTATTTTCGTCCATACGCCCTGCTGTTTGCAATAGGTGTAGCGGCACATGTTACATGTGTACTGTCTCCTAGTGCATGAGACATGTAATTGAAGAAGACCCCGTGGTGTTAAAACCAGATCAGGCAGTTCTACTGCCTGTGGTATCTTCAATTCGACTTTTGGGCAGGTTGTTTCTGGAACAGTGAAGGCGGAAGTGTTATGCAACAAACAAATTCGGACGCTGAAAGTAGCTATCTGTCGGCCGAAAAGCTTACTGCTTGTGAAGGAGCGGCTGAATCAAAGTGTGCTTCCACTTTCTGTTGCCACTGTTACCACTTGTTTCCAACCGTTCAAGCTCCGTGGAGGCTGCGATAGTTGTATCGCTTCCAAGGGAATGGTTACTGCTCCCTAATCGGTCGACTGTAAACTTCAGGCGTAGCTAAATGAAGACCTCACCAAACTTCGGTCGCCTTTGTGGAGCATTTTCTTCAAACGTGAAGATGAACTTGCAGCAAACTTAGTTGTAGAAACATTATTTAAGCTGGAACGACCCCGGAAAGCCCAGGAGCTTGATACTGACCGCTGAAGGTAGTCTTTGTGTTCAAAAAAAGTGGCCATAAGAATACTTCATTGTACGTTCTTACTGCATTAACACAATATTTGTATTTTACGTGGTCTCTCTCAGGAGGACAGAGAATATTTCAAGAGTGTCCTGTGTGAAGTACAAGAACTATTGGCGAGCAAGGTCTGTTCATCCAGATAGTTCACCGAAGGCTGAGCCTTAATTGGACTCCGCTATTCCTTGCTCAGAGGAATTAGCGTCAGTATGATTTCAGCCCCGTGGTGATCTTGGTGACGCGACCATAATCGGACTTGAACTAATAATGCGCGTTAACTTTCGAACATGCAACATCACGTTCACTAACATCACCCGAAGTAGCAATCATGCAGTCTTCACTATTCGTTGGAGACAACCCAACACTAGAAAGGTGGAGTTAAATTTGGGTTGAAATGTCTTTTTGAATACCGTTTGTTGAGATGCGAATGGCAGCAATGTCTACTGACTGAACAGGTTAAGATGATCCAGACACTGACAGCCAGTGGAGGCGAATAAATGAGGGCATGCAAACATGTATCGATAATTTTGTTTCGGCTAGGTTTCCCCGGCCTCGCTGTGAGGGACCACTTGGTTTGATCGGGATCTAAGGGCTTTTCTCCTACAACGAAGTCGGGCACGGAGATAGCTTTAGGCGACTGGAGATGAAAGTGTTTGGAACAACTGTTGCAGAGTAAGGAGTACGGAACGCAGTACGAGAATCGCCCTGCAGCGCGGTTAGTGACAGCCCCCTGTGGAGACAAACGAGAGCACGAACAGGCATGCCTACATTTGTCAGAGAGGTTGGGAAAATATAAAAGGAGGGGCAAAGGTGGAGCCCCTGATGGTTAATTATGCTACAGTGTACTCTATCGAGGCACATTCGCTCCGTTATCTGCTCCCGAAGTCTCGGCGTTTTACGCGTAAGAGGTTAAAGAAGAGAAAGCCGTAGAGGAGTTCAGTTACCTTAGCCTCCAGAAGTCATTCAGTCTGAACAGTTTGCATCCATTACTACTGAGGGGACTTGCAAATGTATCTGCAGCTCCGTTAACTAGAATGTAAAACTTGTCTTGGCAACAAGGTCAAATTCTAACGTAGTGAGAAAGGGTACTTGTCTGTTTCATACATAAGAGTGGCCGTCCCAAGCTGACAGCCAGCTATCAACCAGTGAGCTTTATCTCTGTTGTTGAAAGGTTCATTGAACGTTTGTTGGATAGGAAGCTCAAAACGTATCTCTAGGCAACTGTGTCGATACACCCTTGCCAACATAATTTTCGTCAGACCACATCCTGCCTGATCAATTTTCTGCTCTCAAGGGGCCACTGGGTTGAGGCTGTGGCTAATGACATGCCAATAGTAATAATGCGTGTGAAATTCAGCGCAGCTTTCGACAAGGTTCCACATGAAAAGCTGCTGAGCAATGATGAAACCTTGGACGTCACCGGTCACAACTGAAAGTGGATACGGGACTTCCTTCGCGGTTGCTGTCATATAATGAAAGCGGATGTGACACACTCCTCCTGGCTGTAAGTGCTCGGCGATGTTCCAGAGATCCCAGTCCTGGGCCCACTACTCTGTTCGTCTTTCTTACATAACCTCCGCAAACCAATGAATTACGTTGCTAAGTTTACGCTGACTACCCCAAAGTCTACCTCGTCAAAAAATTGGCAGAAGATGCTGCTGCTTTGATGGGTCTGGATAATGTAGTGGACTTCTAAATGGACTTTGGGAGTGAACTCCAAAAATTCTGCTTTTAAGCATGTTGAGAGGACGAATGAAGTGGCTGACTACCATCTGGGTGGACGTTTGTTGAGATAAGCGAGGAGTGGACGTGACCGGGGCTTCCTTGTCTCAGCGTCACTCAAAACACATGACAAGACCTGCACATTAGTACGTGGCGTACTGAGAGCAGTCAAGAAGTATTTGTGGAAACTTGCTCCCAGAGCCTTAACCACTCTGTTTACCGCACACGTCAGAGCAGCGGCCTATCCCTGTATCAAGAAGTTGGCAAGATGGGCAGAAGGAATTATGAGAACTGTCACGACATCTCTTGTTGAAATGAAAGCGAATCTGTGAGGAGAGACTCGATCTCCTGGATATGTTTCCTTAAAGCCTCAGGCGTGTGGGGAGCAATATGCTGTTGGTGCGCAAACTACCGTGAAGAGAAATGAGTTTGGAGCTGCTCGCGGTGTTCGCCGTCACGAATGACGACACAAGACGCGGACACCACCTAACTCTGAAGAAGCAAATTGCATAGAAGACGCCTGCAGTCTGCCACCTATTTCGTAGAGTAGTCAACTTTCTGTATGCACCTCCGTGCTCTGTATTGGACAGGGAATCGGACGACATTTTAAAAATGAAAGTAGACACTTGGGGAATCAATGGTGCTGTGTACGGTCGTAACCTGATGCATGCATGCTGCACTGGATTGACGTGGTTTATACGAGGATCTATACCCTATGCCTTCAAAGAAGGAATACTGAATCTGCAGGTCCTCAACGAACGCGTTTATCGATGGTTTGCCTCAGCTCTCCGAAATCTACCACCATCAGACAGTCTGTAGATGAAAGAAGGTGAAATGTCAACCGAATTAGGGCTCACAGAATTCGCAGCCGGTGGCGTATGTCTGGGCACATTCCGACGGTAAAACAGCATTCATTGTGCAAGTCTGCTTGGAATATATTTGAGAGTACGCGATAAAGGGGTTGATCACTGGCTGCATAGGACAACAGATTCATGTAGGGAGCGTGAGCTCTGGGATACTTTAACGGACGATTATACTTGGCTTACTTCTAAAGAACGCCAATTCTTTTGGTGCAAAAAGTTAAGGGTGCACCTGACAGTTCGTTCCTGTAGTAATGCAGCAAGGGAGAAGAGGATGTCCATGTATACGGAACGGAGTGCAGAACATAGTTGCCTCTTAAATAAAACTTGTCACTGAATTGTATGCGTGGTTAATTGGAATTTCTCAGGGATAATGTCTTCGTCCTTATGTGCTGAGTCCACTAAGACGTTACATTAAAGAGTTTTGCGGAAATCGGCGAAACCAAAACCTAAGGAATAAACCAGATTTTGAACAGCGGCCTTCAAGGTGTCTACCGAATCATTTCCCCCGCATTGTGGTAGTTGTATTGAACAGAATGGAGGATATTCTTCCAGTGGCTGAGTGACTTCAGCCGCAATCGTTGTAAGAGGCGTTCCGAAGTGGACGGACAATGTTTTTGATTTCCTTCCCTATTCCAACCCTTAACATGGGAGTCTAGGAAACTATAATTAGCCAAATCTCTTCCTGTTGGCCCGCTGGGTTTGAGTGACTATCGGTGTGGTTATCATACCGTCATGTTTAACTCAGTGCGTCGTCGAGGCGCACCTGCCGTCACACCACCTGAAGTTACAGTTTCTTCCTGACACCATTCCTACGTAGTCTTTATGTCCGCAAAATGCGTTTGATGAAAAAAGTTGTTTAGTGTTGGGTAACAATCATGAGGCGTGTAGAAATGTTTGATAATATGCGTGTCTGGCTCTCTCCGAAGCACTTGTGGTTCCATCAACACACTCTGCGACGTAAACTTGGAAACGTATGAATAGAGGTGTTTTCAACACGTGGTTATCCAAGTTTCTAGATAAAGCGGAAAGTAAAATACTTGCTTCTTATAAGCAAAGACAGAGGTTCTCCACTGATAGGTCATATTTGTTTTTTCAGGTCTACGTCTGGGAAATAGACCACTTAAAACCAGATGGTTGGTTAAAACCAGGTAAGAAGTGCAAGTATAACCATGGGCGTTACTGCAGTTTATGTGGGACGAAAATGTTAAGTGAATTTTTATATTTTCAATGTCGATAGGTGAACCAAGAAACCTTCAAGACGTTAAACCCAAGCCAGCCCAAGGATAGTGAAGATGAAAGTCTTTGTCCTGATGTCTGATGGCAATGGGAGTGTTTTCATCATCATCATCATCATAGCAGCCATGAGCCTGACCAAAAGGTACCGTGGCTCGGGCCGCCGTTCACCTCAACAGTGACGTGGAATATCCTCGAGAGTGTTTTATCGTACTACCACCATCTTGTGCGAATGCAAGTAACAGTACCGAGTCGGTTTACCTTCATTCATCGTATACGTTGTCCTCCCGATGATGATTCACTGTATATGCATTAATGACCTATCATTTTAAGACGTCAAGCGATTTCGCGCGTGATCTCGGTACAGCATCACAGGGCTACTTCATTAGAGTCTACAAGAATTATATTTCCCCCGGCTTCCTGTGCGCTTGAATTCAGTTCCGCGGTGTAATTGCCTATGAAACTTCCGTGTAAACGTTCGACTCGCACGTTTCTAAGTGGTCTCATTCAAGAGACATTCCAGACGGCATTACATAAAATAAATTCCCTACGCATACATACTGGATAGAAAAGAAGGTTTCTGTAGTCAGTGGAAGAATGGTAGCTCATTTAAAGGTAGCACTTTGCTGATTAAACAGTTTTTAACTACTCACATATACCCGGAGATTTCATCAAAAGTGTAAACGTGGCGAACAAGCTCCTTTTCGTTGTCATTTTCAGGCCAAGTATAGCACGATAAATGTGAGAACAATTATCAAGCCAGGATTGCTCGGAACCTACTACAGTGTGAATTGAGTGTTACTTAGGTATTACGGACATGGTTACTGTGGTGCTGCATCAAGTGTTCCAAAGACGGCAGACCATGGTTAATTCATTGCTTGAATAAAGGGCTTCTGCGTGCACAGATCAGGGTTTCGCAACCTCGCCAACCAGAATGCGACATTTCACACCTCTGGTGTGAACACGTGTGACGCGGTAGATCGGCTTTAATGTGACATCCACATTGCCTCTGTGACCCGAGAGTTGTCCAAATGCATTCATTTTTATCATCAGTATTCTTAAATGGAGTGTTCAGTTTTACCACGGTAAGGATTCTTGTTTTTACTCTTTCAGGCCATTGTCCGTGGTGATTTGAAAATTTTAAAAAACTGGTGTCACGAAGCCGTAAGTGACCTCTTTTAAACTTAGTCTGTTGCATTGCAGCCGTATAACGTCTTAGCAGCTCCATGGAACCAGATTAAAGACCTGGGATTAATTTCCGAATCTCGCGTTCTTGATGTGCACAATGTGGATGTAAGTTATCCTAGCACCATCAGTTTCCTTCTCACAGTAAATGGGGTTTGACCGTGAACATTCGATGGATCCTATTCACATTACTATTTATATACCATGCTTCTATACAATGGTTCTCGACTACTCGCTCGTCAAATATAAAAACACAAGAGGGTTACCGCCGAATTCAGGTGTTGCTGCATTTACCGTCTGTTTCGTTGTACAGGTGTTTTAAATTTTCTGGAATACAAAAAATGGAAATCTATTATTAAAATTTAGTAGTAGTCACAATTGGGAGCGCACGAAATTTGTGCATGCTTCCTTCGTCTATTTAGTCAGCTACTTTGGATCGCATGTAAGGCAAGATTTCTGAATTTCTTGGTGGTGATAACCAAACCAATAAATAAACCCGATTCTCAACGATAATGTGAGTTGATGATTCGATTATCTGTAGGTGGAACCGGAACATCGGGAGAACCGTTAAGTATGAAAGCTTTGGAGTAACAATGTTTTCTTTGACACTTATGCTTCTTAATAAAATTGCATCGTGATGTGCAGTGTGCATCTTCAGATTGTACACTGAGTGACTTCCTGCTTCCTTTTCATAACGTGTGTTAATGTTGATTATCTGGGCCAAAGTTCTCTTATATTTTGGATCGCCTATGGTAAACGTTGGGCTCCGTTGTCTTACTGTGTAGCACGCATTACCTCAATGCACACACTGACATGAATGTGTACATGGTTGTTTCCAGCTCCCAGCCACCACCGATCAAAGTGCAGTTTGCACACCCGAGGGTAAAACGAATGGCCAGTGTCAGTTAACGCTAGCTAACCAGTCCGGGTCTTTCATGAAATATTGCATGGTCTCGTTCTCAGTTCACTGCACTTTCATGCACATACGCTCATCTGTGATTACCGATCTCCCGGGTGACTTTTGCTGAATATAGTTCATTATTCGCCTAATCGATTTTTACACGAACTTGCCATATCTATTGCGCTTTCTGCTGACGACACCATACCCCGAATGCCATGTACATTAGGATAACAATTTAGCAGTCGGTGTGATTTCACCCTGATAGGGGTCGCGTTGTCGTTGAAGGACGACTTGAGCTGTTGTTCAGATTTGTATCGGTCGGTCAGAGCATTATAATCTCGAGATGTCCGATCCTTCCGAATACCTAAGACTGTTAGGTAATGCTCTAACGGAGCGCTCTCTTAGCCTAAACCGTTTATTGTGTGATCTGGGAACACTAAGTCAATCTTTTCATTTGACCAACAAGCAGTTCATTCATGGAATGAATCGCTATCACCTAATGGTAAAAAGATCGATACAGAGATTGAATCTCCAGACCTACTCTTCAATCTATTTATTGGATCGTCCCTTAATACGAGCTCAATCGTTTGCCACCAGAACCGAGAAGGAGAATAGGTGCGGCAACAGCGTTTATTTGAAAATTACGAGGCGAGTCCATTAGGTCACAGAGGCTCTACATTTATAGGTCCAACGGAGGGGGGACATTTGAAAATGCACTCGTGAGAACAGTTCACATGATGTACAGGCGTTCGATCGCGCAGCTGCAATCTAATTGAGCTTAATGGGCTGAATGAGTTAAAATCACATATCAATTAACTGGAAGCCGGATCGATCACCTTTGCTGCTTCGTTAGGAGATGCGTCTCATAACACTAATTTCTTGTAGCTGGTCCGCCTTCCACATTTCAATAGATCACCCAATTTTGTTTGTTGATGGTCAGCATGTCGAGTTCGATGAAATTGTGCTTATTCGTGTGGAATATTGGCTAGATGAATCAAACGTATGCAGAAATTCACGTAACTGGTCAGCGCGAAGTAATTTCTCCCTTCATTTTGATTTAATGGGGTTTTAGCCTGCACACGTAAAAACTGTAGCGATTTCCGAGTAGGAGTTATTGTCTTTTTATGTCCGATACTGACTGTTCCTGTCCATTTTTTGTCCAGAAATGTATGGTTATCTGACTACGCCCGGATAATAGCCTCTGACATAGTCATGTTTGATCTTATGACCTGAACAATGTTTCTCAGACGTCATACTTCAAACTGCGCCAACGTTGCCAATACAGTCGATATTGATTGATCGCCATTTCCGTCCTTTGGGTATCGCATTTATTGTATGCCATTGAACTTCATCAGGTGAAGTGTCGGCTAACCTCAGTTACCTTTAAAATGTTAGTCTCCGCCCACTTGCCTAAAGGTTGGCACTAGAGTGCTAGTGTTAGCGTTTGGGTTTCGACTGATGCCATCATTTGATTAAGTGAGTCTAAACCCTCGGAACTGGTGCGGTTCCACATACTGTCGTATTACTATGTGCGTTTCATTATCTGTTTACCCTCATTTTCGGTTTGTTATTGCTCTCCACTCAAGCGTCAATATTGTACATATGTACATATAACTGCTGATGCCTACAATATCGATCTAGTTGCCCCTATCTTTGCGTTTATGTGTTTTTATTGAATTGTGTAAATGCCTATTCCGGTGGAAGCCTCGTGTAGCAGTCGCATCACGCTGCTCCCAAACTGAGTCTTAATCATATTGATGTATTGCTTTGTATGTTAATATTTAAAGTAATGACTCATCGGAATAGGTTTCCATGATGCTTACGGAGGGTTCTCGAGGAGTTCATTTTTTTCGGTGAAGTATGGACTAGTTTTCAAAGTAGTGAAATGATCAGCAAAGCTGAATTGCATTTCTTTGGTCTTTCAAACTGTGAACCGTGAAGCAGATCGAACGAAAGGGGATGTTCTAAAACGATAGTATTTCAGTTTTGCGACCGTTTTTCTGCGTGGTGGCACTGAATTCAAGCGTTTCTTTCACATGTATGGAGTGCATTAAAACAAGCAGCTACTCCTGCGATGAATTTGTGTGAAAGCAAATACACTTAATTATCAAAGACACTTCGCATACCATTTCCTCTGGGGCAGACAACTGCTAAGCTTGGCTTTAGCGTTGACAAAGCAACCGTTATGATCTAGAAATAGAAATGGTCAGTGATGTTAAACGCAAGCAAAGAACACATGGTACGGAACGTGACGTACCCTAAAACCCAAACGAAGATAAAATACTCTAACCCTCAGTCCAAGACGTATTTGCTTCCAAAGAAAAGATAATATAGTAAACCAACTTCTGCGTATTTATAGATTCTGATTGACCTTGAAGAATCCCGCATAGGTTGATCCAATAAAAGTTATCGGGGAGGTCGCCAGTTCCTTCAAAATATTGTTTGACAAGATGACTAACAAAATACACTTGTGAGTAACGTTCACTGTTCCAGTCTTCACGAACGACCCCAGCCATCGTGACAACTGTTGTTGTCATCCCGACTACACGCCTAGACTGTACTGTATAGACTTTTATCTGTTCCATTACTTTCGACCTTGCTTTGTTGCTAATCGCAAATCCTATAAATACGAAGGGGTTTGTGACCATGTTGTCTTCGGGCTGAGCGACAGAGGGAGGTTCTGTTAGAAGGCCAGTCTTTTCTCTGTGTTCATGCAATAGCCTCGGATGGATGGGTTGGCCGTTAAGAGACCAACTGACCGTGTGTACCCTGTACACCGCCGTTTCGTTAACCGTTATTTCATTCCGTTTACTCGCTCGTAGGTATTAAGGACAGTTACAACATAATTTTTCAGAAGTTTTGGAGTTTTTATATGACTGACGTGCGATCTGTGCTGTTGCAAAACGTTGTTGTAAAACGACAAGAAAACGTCTCATGTGCGGTTGCTTATTTACTGGAGACGTAAAATGCGACGTACATTTTGCATCGCAAGGTGCGATTTCGAACTGCACTTAAGTCTGAAAGAATACGTAGTTGTATCGATTTAGAAGTGGGGCTTGAATGGTAAATAATATACTTTGTAGAAATTTGTTATTAAAACGTGGATTGTCAGTCTAGAAATAAATCATTTGTGATGTGAAATAAGGACTTGAAAAGTTAGGTGGTCATTTCTTTCTGGATGTTCATGGCGATATTTGTTTGAGAACGATTACTTCTTACGTAAGCTTCTGTCTTAAAAACACTGCGACCACGGGTAGTATGAAGGTTGTAGGCGGTATTGGCTGCCTCGTTTCTGGTTAGCGGTTGGTGTTATCAGTTTGACCGATTCCAGAACTGGAATAGCCTTCTACGTCGTATGCGTCAGTTACGTGTGTACTAATTGCTCATGTCTTGTCACTTCATTTTTGAAGTCGGCTTTCCACACGCTTGTGATCGGTGTTTGTTTCATACCCTAAAACAAACAACGACTTTCAAGAGAGTCACGGTGCTCTAAAACAACATTGCTCGTAACGAGGGTCTTCATTTTCCCTCCGTAACCGTCTTTCTGGGAAAGGAACAATTTTGGCTAACCAGAATTGACAGAAATTCTCAAAACAGTCCCAAAGTAACCTTCGATATTGTTTTACCTAATCGACCTTTAATCCGCCGCACTCATTGGTTAATCGGCGACATTGACGACCATTTTGATGATTCGAAAATACTTATAGGTCGCCATCTTTCCTGTGCGCACCCATGTGCTTTTCGTCCTGAGATACATTTTGGGTCAGAATTAGTTATAATGTTTCAATGATTTTCCGGTTTAACTTGACAGCGATCAGCGGGAGCTGGGGCGTTATTTTTTTAGATAAGTATTGCCATTTTCCGCACATTGTTTTTATCGCTGTTATCCTTATCTCTACGTATTCCTCCCGCTTCTTGAGTATGACTTCAGTGCATCTCGCAAAAGCGAACTCTTCTGCAGTCCGCCTCCTAGTACACATTCGGCCAGCGCGATGACCTGAAGCATCCGAGTGCACATGCACTGGCGACGTTGCATGGTCCCATAACCACCACTCATCATTGCGACTGATGTCTGACATGAACAGATTACCAATGCTGTTAGCTTCCGGTGCGAGTCCACCAATCCTGATGCGATGGCACTAACAATAGTTCGGAAAGAAGGTGATCAGTTTACTAAAAACGAGTTCTGTGAGTAATACCAAATTAACCAGTAAAACACGAATAGTTATGGGCGATGTTACGCTTTTAAGGGTTCCACAAAGTAACTCTTTATTTTCAGAAAGAAGCCTTAAAATATTGTCGCGACAAGGTTACCTCTGAAACTCCTGTAGCAAAAAGGCGTCCAATAAAGCACAATCTTTATTGTCCAACTCGCTAGTTCACATGCTTCGCGCGCGCTCGCGTTTATGAGTCAGCATTCCAGTCCACAACATCCCCAGGTTTCCGTTCACGCGTCGTGTGCACTTCTACCCGGTTTAGGTGTGTGATTGGCGCCTCCTACTCGGGGGTTTTCTGCCTGCTATTCCTCGTCCGTTGATCCGATTTCGTTGAGCGATAGCTTGTCCGATCGCTCGTGCTGCCCTCCGTCTATCTGTTGTAGGCTTTGAACGTACTCTACAGCCGTGTTGAGATATTCCCCCTAGTGTTGGAATAACCACGCCTTCAATTTGATCATCCATCCTATTCCGGCTGCCACGTCTCGCCCGTTGGTCCGATCCGGTCGAGCGATGACTCTTCCGGTCGCCCACGCCGTTCTCCATCCGCTCACCGTGGGTTTTTGAACGCACCCCCCCCTGTGTTGGGGTATTCCGTCGAGAGCTGGAATGCTCGCACTTCTTGCCTGATTTTCCCCCACACTCCGCCGAGTATCATCGTCTGAGGGTATATAACCTCCAAGCTACTGCTTCAGACACTTATTTATGGCTGTGAACGCTTTTGCCAGCGTTTCACCTGGATTTTCAACGTAAATGGATTATCGTTAATGAAAAGGTCACCTTCCAATTGTGCGTCGCTGATAATCTGAAGCGTTTTCATATCTGTTTACGGTAGCTTTTTACTAAAACCATGTACGATTTCATCAGATACCATCACCGTTCATACATATATGAACTTCTCAGCCACCACCAACAGCTCACCATCAAGAGTGAGGGCAGGTGCAGAGTCCTGCAACAGCACCTTACACTTACAAGGTACAATCGCTATATCAACCTGACGAACTGAAGACTCTAATTTGTCTAGTGTTTTGGGCTCCCTATGAGACTTCACAGATCGGGGCGGTCATATGCATACTGCACGTCTTAACCTCGAGTATCTGGGAACAGTTCCGCATCGTCATACTCGCAGTCTCTCAGGCCATACTGTAGGATCTCGTCTGTTGCAAAGTTGAGTAGGAAGAGAGAGGCTGGACAACCTCACCACATCCCATCTGAGATGCTAAAGGTCGGTGATACGCCACCGTAGGCCGTAATACGGCCGGAAGCTTTTCAGTGAATTGATTTCAGTAGGTCAAAATACTCCTCGAACATACACTTCCCCGATAGACAATTCAGGAGTCCAGCTCTCCCAGTTGAATCAGTGACCCCTGCGATGTCTAAAGAAGCAATAATTGTTGAACTACAATATGAGCACCGGAGATGTGATCAACGCAGCTACAGCCAGCGTAAAATCCACTTGTTGCCCTTGAATATGCCTTTCGGATGTTTGGCTTAGTTTGTGAAGTACAGTGACTGCAAGCAGCATCAATGCTACTGGGATCAGGCCAATGCCCCCGTGACTTGCACGCAAAGCGCATGACCCCTGTTCGAAAATGGGGGTGACGTTGGCCAAACCTCAGTCATTTGGAACGACTCGGCTAATCCAGAATTTCTGGAGCACAGCTATCAGCTCATAAACTGAAGCTGAACCTTCATCTATATAAAGAGCAGAAGAGAATTCGTGTGGATGTGATGCTTTATGACGTTTCAGGAACCTGATCGCAAATAAGACTTTTGTTTCCGTGGTAGGACAATGGTCAATAGACCAACGAGCACACGCACAGCCCGAAGGTATAGCTAGTGGCTCGGGTGGCCAGTCGGTCTTATGCTAGAAATCTTCAGTCCAATGTGCTGAACATCGTTGCAGATTATGAATACGTTCACCACTAGCTTCGCAGACTGTCCGGCTCACACCTGGCTTCGTGCTACCCGTCACCTGGATGAGATTGAAATGCTTGCGAGTTTCCGGTAACAGCGGTTTATTCCATCTCGATAGCGCGTTCTGTTACTTAGTCCTCGCAATCCTCCCGTAGTTGTTTCCAAGGGTTTAAGCGAATAGTCTTGCCAACGGAACTGCACTAGCCACTGAATGAAATATCCCGGCGAGTATCATCATCATCATCATAGACAGCAATACATCAGTGATTCACACTGATGCTTAACTGCCACACAACCATGAAGAAGAA